>VCCN01000724.1:15150300-15180801 GCA_006491835.1 Architeuthis dux | reverse complement strand
TTAAATCTCTCATGCCACGTATCATTCTGGTAAATTTTCTCTCTACAGTCTCCAATTTTAAAATTAAATTCCAATTACCATGTCTAGCATATATTAAACTACTTTCAGAATTAAAATCTCTGAAATATTCTCATCTAAGTAATTCTGATAACAAATAATGAAAGTATTGACAAGAAGAACAAAAATTGAAAGCAATATCTCATTTACTCAAGGTGATTTTACCAAGTAAAATATGAGAAAACAGGAGAAAAATTATGCAGTTTTCTATCTATATGCTTATATGCATAACCATTTAGCGCATATTTTTAGGTTATGTTTCTAACTTTAAATATACTATGGCCAATTTTGTCCATCTTTCTGCCTCTGTTGATATAATAGAAGAAATCAAGGATTTTTTTCTGATTCTAAAATAATACTCCTATGATCATCATTATCTATTAATTAATAATAATATCTAATAATTAATATACTTATTCATACCTACTTATGTACTTACAGTTTAGATAAAAAAAAGAACAGGTCTGGTTAGTCACTTAATAGAAACCATCATGCAACCAACATCATTTGGCAGCATGCTGTGTTGGGGTAATCAATTAAAAAAATTGGAAAAGGGGATGATCAATTAATAAGTTACTTCTATCACCTTTTGTTGGGCGGTGATCGCTAAAAATGTCTGAATTAAAAATCAAAACAAGTGGACACAAACTAAGGGATCATTTTAGTATAAACTTACATTGTAAATTGAATTCCTCACTGAAAACCACCATTTAGGTGTTGGAATTTTAAAAAAACCCAAAACATTTTTTCTAGACATAATAAGGAGTAAATGTTGAAATTTTCAGTCCTCTAGCTTCATTGTTGTGGCCTGTACACATGATACATACACCCATACATGGCCAGCCAGTCAGCCAGACCAACACAAAAACTGAAGAAACCTATTTTGACAGTTTTGGTTGACGGTTTATGACGGATATAAAGAATAAGATGTCTATAGGCAGAGCAAATTTTGGCAAAAATTAGATTCACCAATAAAGAGAAAGGAATTGTGTCCCACTTGTAATAATTTTTTTCTTTGTTCAGTTTTTAGTGATGACAGTCAACTCTATTGCGTTTGAAGAGCGACCTTGTCCTTCAGCCAATATGCTAATCTAGGGTGTTTAATAAGGTGATCAATCCTTTAATTCTGAAATATGTTGAAAAGCATAATTTTCCAGAAATAAAACTATATAAGTCTTCCTTGAATTCCTGGACATTCATTTTCTGTGAGAGCACTACATTTTTATATGTAATTTACACATATTTTTTTTAGTATAATTCTATTCATGCTGATGGAATGATTAAAGCATGAATTATCTGAATTTTATAACCTGTCAGGATGATATTATCCTTATTTAGAGTATCTTCAGTAATCTTTCTTATGTGTGACTTGATAGCATCCATCTCCTATCCAGGCGGATAATCTTGAGATTTTTACAGCAGAAGATTTCCATTGGCTACAGCAAAACGAGTCTTATTTGTTTTTACATTGAATTTAGTAATCTGAATGCTGTAAGTTAAAAGAAGAAAAACATTTTGATTTCATAAATTGGCAGAATACATCAGAGAACCTTCAATGCAAAATTCTTTGGCAGTTATGGTAATAGTAAACATCTAATCAGAAGAAATCTATGATTATCTCGATTATCTGTACTTTGAAATAAATTTTTAAAGTCTGCCCAAATACTGATAGAGGTGTGAAGTGGCTTAATGGTTACTGGTATGAAAACCAATATTGGTGAACCGAGTTTCATCTATTTATTAACTTTGTGCTAATGACCTTGGGAATGGCATGGATGCCAGCTCTGGGTAAATAGTAGTGCAGTTGGAGCCCTTTAGCCCTGTAAGGCAGTCCACCAGACAGAAGGTTACTCTGACAGAAAAACCTACAGCTTGGCAGTCGCCATAGCTCGTCCCAAGCCTGTGTAAGGTGTAGAGTTTGACGTGGGGCTAGAAACTCCACCCCAGGGAAAAATCTACTTGCTACTGAAACCAGAGTGGTTGCAGTCCTATGCTGGTATCTGCTCTACAAGGAGTCTACAGGAATGAACATAAATACTGGTATCTGCTCTACAAGGAGTCTACATGAATAAACAGAAATACTGGTATCTACTTTACAAGTAGTCTACAGGAATAAACACAAATACTGGTATCTGCTCTACAGGGTGTCTACAGGAATAAACATAAATACTGGTATCTGCTCTACTAGGAGTCTACAGGAATGAACATAAATACTGGTATCTGCTCTACAAGGAGTCTACATGAATAAACATAAATACTGGTATCTGCTCTACAAGGAGTCTACAGGAATAAACACAAATACTGGTATCTGCTCTACAAGGAGTCTACATGAATAAACACAAATACTGGTATCTGCTCTACAAGGTGTCTACAGGAATGAACACAGATACTGATATTCCAGATCTTCAATAATATTCTACTGAACCAGTGCAGAATATACATATTTGAAAATGTTAGTCTATGTAATTAAAAAGGAAAATAAATGTCAATGGATCTTTTGGAAGCTAATGGAATGTTTTGGTAGATTTCTACTTAGAAACTGCTTCATTAATCATAGAATCAAATAGTTTTATGTTCATGTAGAGGAAGCTCTGAAGAAACCTATCTTCTTCTGATATATATATAAATATATTATTTTAATAATAGATTATTAAGTAAAAAGAATGGTACATTATAATTAATGTATATCAATATGGCCAGCTTTCTTCAGACATCGTCTACAATGTCTGCTTATAGACTTACAATGTTTTGAGGCCATTCTGTAATTGGAAGAGAAGTCTAAAAAAATGTCACCAACAAATTCTTTCATTCTCCCTAGCATAATAGATATTTAGGATTTCCATGTAATTTTGAGATCACCCCTAGGCATGTCTCTTCAAACTCTGCACTGACCCTCATAGAATACAATCCTAGGGCCTGTCAATTTTGTATATTGACTTGGTTATATTGGGAGACAGGTATTCAGAGTTGGATTTGGTTATTTGCTGGAAATCAATATCACAATGTAATGGGATTATTTGGCACAATTATATATAAAAATAATATTATCATCAAATTTGTATATTCATTAGTACAAGTTAGTCAATAGCAAAGCTTTTGAATATTTTCTAAATGTGTATATACACCGGTATCTATTTTTATATGGATGTTTTTAATACATTTACTTATGGTAAATTCTCTATTTTTAATATTATTATTATTTCTATTCATCCCTTTACAGATGTTTGAGAAAATATACCTTTTTTTAGTTTAAACTGGAAAACAGTCATGAGTTTGGAATTAAAAATAGTATTAAAAAGATTAAAGTAACAGAATAACAATTTGCCACATATAATTTTAATTATTCTGTCAAATAATTTAACTTGAAATCCATAGAGCTTAAGCATATATATATTTGAAATGTGATTTGATGTTTGTATAATCACTTAATTTTTATGAATTATACCTATACTAAATTCATCAAAAGTATATGGATGGAAATTACTTTATTTGAGTTGTGAACAAACTTAAAATTTGTTTTTCATATTTATTATTCAGAGAAAAACAAAGAAATCTATTCTGCCTTTGATGAAGATATATTAGAATCAAATCAAGTAATATTTAGTTTAGTTTATATTTGTCTTTAATTTGTCCCCAATTTGTTTAAGGTCTGCAATCTTATTGGGTTGCACACAAACTAGCAGTAGAACAGGATGTAGGTAAATTCAGGTTTATACCTCTCTAAAAAGCATCAAAGTTAGAAGCAATTTCCTTGGTTGTATTTTAATACCATTTCTGTTACATATACATATTCATAAAAGCATATAGAAACATATACATGCATATGATAACAATTCATACTATTTATATATCTTTATGTCTGTGTGTGCATATAGATATGTGATGGGGTGGGGGGGACTCAGAAATACCAATATACTAATATACAGATACAATTCAGCAGTAATTATTTATGAATATAACTGACATGCAGAAGATAACCACCTGAATTTATTCCTGTCAAAATGAGTTTAAAGAAGAATTTCTAAAGTAAAACTGTCTTTTTCATTTAAATTATATTATTCACATCTCAAGTTATTCATTTTTACTGATTGGCTATAAGAGATTTCACAATTATCTGTCATTATGCTATGTTTCCCTTTCCCTGAATACAGAGGAAGCAACTTATTGTGATCAATTTGGGACAGGGTGTTTTTAGATAACAATAACCGTCTGATAACATTAAGCAGAGGACATAAAAATTGGAACAATTTACATTCATTGTAATAAATTTATATTCATTATAATTCATTGTTATATTCATTATAATTCATTGTTATATTATTATATTCATTGTTATAAACAACTTTACATTATAAAAAATCGATATGAAATTTATTTTATAATTTAAAATAATTTTTAATTCATTTTATATAAAGGGTTAGGGATCAACTGATTTTGATAATATTATCTGTGATTATAATAAACGGCTTTCTCTATATTTGACCTTCTCAACAAAATCTTAGATCTAATGATCTAATATTTCATCTACTGAGCAATTAGACAATGTAATCAAAGAGTAAAATCATCTTGAAATCAAACACTATGTATAATTATTTCTTGCATTTTAATAGATAGGAAAAATTTACATAATTAAATTGTGAGGAAGAGAAAAAAAATCAAATTGAGAATGAAATCAACAAAAAGTATAAATCTCAGAACCAATTGTATATGGTTAATAAATGATCTTGTCTAAAATTAAACCAAACAAAACATAAAAATGTGTCTGGATTCTTTTGAATAAATCTGAACCCTCTATATTCAACTTGGAAGCCATTGGTAATAAAAAGAAAAAACTAACTATTATCAAAGGTCAGAGAAAAAAACAAACCTACTGAACAAAAACTAATCAATTATAGGATGCCTTAAGCCAGTTTCTTTGTTGTTCTTTTTTTATATGAGTTAAGCTTTATTAATTTGGGCTCAGATGATTTGGCAAGAACAATGGATTTTCTTAATCAAGCTGTCTATTTCAATATCTTATAGTTCAGATATGAATACATTCAAAATTCAACTATTTAAAACTGAACAGAAAAAAGACAATGAATGAATGAATCTTAATTCTTCAGTTTGTTTGTACTATTTAAATAACTTTAAACAAGTATATGATTGGATGTGTTTCTATGTTGGTAAAGATATTGGTTTTTATTGAGTCAAGTTCCAGACTTTTGACTAACAACATTCTAGGTGAGTCTTTTTATTCATCTCCGTACTAATGTATAAGTATCAACTATTAATAGGCAAAGAAAACAGAAATGGCTGAGTGGTATGGTTTTGAATAAGAGGACAAATGCTTAAAATTGGGCTTCTTAAATGTTCATAATACAAACTGAACTTTAAAAAAAGAACCATAAGCATCAAAACCAGTCCACTAAGCAGCACCTTTCAAACAAGGGCTGCAAAAAGTCAAATTGTTTTCCAACTTCTTAAAATGGCACCACAGCATTTTGCCATTATGAACAATGGCCCTAAAAGTTTTTGCAACTGATCTGGAATGTCTATCCAAAATATTTTCACTCACTTAAGTTCCCTCTAAAGTTCAGAAAGTATTGGCTCTGCTCCGCCAATGATAAAGAGGTCTGGCAAATCTTGGGAAGGTCTATGTTCAACTCAAAAATTCCTACAGAACCCATTTACAGTGCCAGGACTAATAAACATTGAACTACACTGAAAAATTTCCCACATATTTTACAAAACATAAACTATTGAGAACTTATTTGTTGTTTGACACCTAAGGATAACATTGATTTTTGCCTAAGACAAGAAGTGAGACACTTAGACCAAGCCTTAATTGAAAACACCAGGAAGCCATTTTTATCTCTACTTTTAGCTTGTAGACTATATTTCTTTTGTTTTGTTTTGTTTCCTTTCTTGGGGTGAGTGGTGGGGATGGGGGGTTATTACTGTTACTACACATTCACTTTATGATATACAATATAGCTAAGTTTGATTCTTTTTCCTTAAAATACTCATGATTGTATCAAAACATGTCACCTAATTATTTATTTCTTTTGCTTCATTCTCTTTATAATCTTTTGAATATTGCAGCTCCCCATTTTTATTCTCAAAACAATCATTATTTTCCTTCAAATTCTACTTATTAGAATAATTACTATTTTTCTTATTACAATTTTTCATATAATTTCATTATCTTTAAATAATTTTCACCATTGCCAATGTTTTCCTTTTCTTACCATTATTTTATTTTTTATTATTGCTGTTATTATTATTATTTTATCATTATTTACCTTCTTATTTGTTTTATAACTGTTCTTGTTATTTTTATTTTTGCGGCGTTTATTACCATTACTTTATTGTTGTTAATATGACAATTTCTATGTTTACCTTTTTGCCTGGTTGTCATTACTGTGACTTCTCATTACAATTTCTCATATTATTCCCTTAATTATAAACTGTCAACCAAAACTGTTACCAAAATTGCCAACATAGATTAATTCAGTTTTCAAATAAGTCTGGCTGGCTATGTATGTATATATGTATCAAGCATATAGGAGCTAGAGGGCTGACAATTTAAACATGTTAAGTCTACATAAAACGTTTTCTTTAATTTTTTTTAAAAATTCCCCAACTAAATAGACTCAATTTTCAAGGTAAATTTATGTTAAATTCGTCTCTCCAATTTGTGTCTGGCAGTATTCATGCTTGTTTTTTGAAAATTCAGACCTTTTTTAGTGATCACTACCTAACAAAAGGCAAGGGAAGTAACTTATTCATTGATCACCCCTTTAAAAAAACTTTTATTGATCACCCCCAACATGGCATGTTGCCAAAAGATATTGGTCATGTGACAGTGTCTATTGAGTGACTAACCAGACCTGTTTTCTATTATTTTCAAGACATCTAATTTTCCCACTTTTCTTTTTCATTTTCATGCTATTTTTATTAATCACAGCTACCAATGGTTTAGGTCATACATGTGTTACCACATTTATATGTATCTATCTATCTATCTATCTATGTATCCAGACTTTGCCCAGTCCTAACCGTTCATAGTAGAAACTTGAAATTTTGCACACACACTCCCCTCGATGAGTAGGTAAAATGTTTTTTGGCTTCTGAAAATTCCCCTCCAAAATAGGGTTTTAATGTGGGGTTCAGTTTTCAATGTAAGCTTATGCTAAATTGAGCACTAGTTTGTGCCCATTTTTCTTTTTCAGAATTCAGAATTTTTTTAGTGATCACAGCCCACCTTTTTAATTGATCACCTCTAACACAGCATATATGGGTGGTTGTGATTCATAATTTCCCTTGGAATGCTAGTTGTTACTATTATTATCATAATGTTATTACTTTCTTATTGGTATTTTTTATCCTCATTCACTTTATTATTTACCTTCTGCTTTTGCTTCCAATTCTCATATAGTCACATTTTGTACAATAAAGAACAAAACTTCAACTGTGTATGCCTTTAGCTACTAAAAGTTCTATATAGTTATAGTTTGTAGTTTGTTGTTCAGTCCAGCTGGCCCTATTCCAGTATTGTCAGTTGATGGACCAACTGGACCTTCAGTATCTCTTAAAGATGTCTCCCCAGGGTTACTCTGATGAAAATGTAAGCAAGAGGGAAAACTGCAATTATTAAAAATGAGGAATAAGAATTGAAAATGATCTTAAATTCTTTTTCTTTTTTTTGCTACATTTTAATGTGAAAAAATATCTGTCAATAATTATAATCAATTTTTCAATATTTTCTCAATTAAAATAATCTTTTATGTAAAAGATTTTTGGCAAGATTTTCTTGTAGTAGTTAAAAGAAAGCTGGTAATTTTGGGCAGTACATAAGCACTGAGAGTAGAACAATTATTAAAGTAACGTGAGTGGCAAGGATTTTACAAGGAACAAAACTGTCACAAATTTTCTCAATGCTCAATACTTTAATTAATTCCATAGATTTCGCAAATTTAATAATAAAGTTGCTTCTAAGTTGCTTCTAATTACGGACAACCATTATTTTTGAATGACTGTAATACCCAGTGTTAAGGGACAATTACATAGCAATTTAGTCACTGGAGCAATAAGAATAAATTAGTTTTGACCAGACAGTGGGGCATTGAGGCATAGACGACTCCACTTTCTATGATTAGAACCAATAAAAATAAACTTACCATGTCACAGTATAACTTAACTGTACAGGTAGCAATAAACTTTGTGATTCATTCATGTCTGGCTGGACAACTGTGTCCAGGAGGTCAATAAAAATATAAAAGAGGAAAAGGCTCTACTTTCACCTAATTTGGAATCTGGATTTTTCTTTCTCTGTGGAGAGCTATGTTGGCACACTTCAACTCACTGGAACTTCAACCCAGTGCAACCATTGGGTATGAAGTCTGAAATCTCCTCTGTTATCCCTTTCATTATAGTGTCTAATGGCTGATTGTTAGTTTTTGCATAGATACAGACTCACATACAGATTTGACGCTGGAGTCCTCAATGAAGATTGTTAATGGATTTTGAGATGAACATTAGAAGTGTGTAGTCAACATTAAAATTAACACAGAGTTTATGTCAGTATCTTGAAAGTACAAAACCCAATTTCATGTCCCTTCCCTCTATTTTGTTATTGCCATCTTTTTGGCATACATATAAATGAGCACATACATGGCAATTCTTTAATCTTTTTGGCATACATATAAACGAGCACATACATGGCAATTCTTTAATCTTTTCAATAAGATGACTACTGTACCCAATTTTGATAGGACAATGAAGCAATGTGTATTGGTTTGGACAGCAAGTGTTTAACAGTGGCAAAGAGAGGGTAAGATTTATTTGTTTATCCAATTTCAAGAGCCTCACTATGATACCTGATACCATGCC
Source organism: Architeuthis dux (assembly GCA_006491835.1). Taxonomy (NCBI): domain Eukaryota; kingdom Metazoa; phylum Mollusca; class Cephalopoda; order Oegopsida; family Architeuthidae; genus Architeuthis; species Architeuthis dux. The sequence continues at coordinate 15,171,870 of VCCN01000724.1, read as the reverse complement.
TTCATTGTCCCCCCGCAATCAGTCTTAAAAATGTAAAGGTAAAGTTTTGATCTTGCACAAGACTGCTGTCTAAATATTCCTATTTGAAATGTTATAGTGATGATTCCTATGAATGTGACACTTATACCTCTTAACAAACTGTGGTTGGCTTTTATACTACTGAAGTTGAGCAGACATTTTGGACATAACATTTGCTTTTTAAATAGAGGGTTTTATTTTAATTCAAAGTCAGTAGTCCAATATGTAAAAAACTCGATAGGTTAATTATTACATCACAATTGCTGGTAATTTTCATAGATTTTGCAATCCTTCAGTTCAATGTTGCACTACTTGGCCATACATAACAAGTACTTGGAACAGAAAATTCATTTTCTTGAGCTAATACTGTTGTCAGATAATCACTGCTACCCACAACAGACCAGTTTAAACACTGTTGCTGGGTTTAGGTTATTCATGTGTTCTGACATTTATGTGTATCTGTCTATATATTCGGACCCGCCCAGCCCTTACCATTCATAGTAGCAACTTGTAACTTTGCACCCACACTCCCCTCAATGAGTGGGAAAAATGTTTTTTTTATTTTTTGAAAATTCCCCTCCAAAATAGGTTTTTAGTGGGGGATTCAATATGCAATGTAATCTAAATTGGTCACTAGTTTGTGCTTGCTTGTTATTTTGAAAATTCAGACCTTTTTTAGTGAACTACAGGCAAGAGAAGTAACTTATTCATTGATCACCCCTTTTTCCAAAGTTTTAATTGATTACCCCAACACAGCATGCTGCCAAATGATGCATATATGGGTGGCAGTGATTCATAATTTCCCTTGGAATGCTAGAATTACTTTTTTTAGGATGATAAAGTGATCTCATCCTTAGAGTAGGGAATTTAAACCTGATTTTTTTTTCAATACCACTTGTTGGCAACAGAGATATTTTAGGAATGATAGTTGCCTATAGATGCATCACTTATTAAATATGTAATAATTAAATTTAATCTTGTTATTTTTAAGTCGCATCTGCAAAACAGATGTGCACAAAATGTATATGCTAATGAAAACAATCAAACCTTTTAGATCTCTAGGGAGTGAAATTGAATTTAGAAAGTCAATTATCTTGTAAATATTCTTCCTTAGAAACTACAAATTTATCCATCTAAAACAACCTTTTTACTTCTGCAGGCCAGGTCACATAGTAATGAATGGATGGCCAGCCAGATAAATGTCATAAAAAATGTGGATCAAGATTCGGGGGCACTATTGTATTTCTTTGGTCCAGATCGGAATTTCTCACAAACTAGAAATTCAATTCTTGTTATTACGAAACTCCAAAGCTTGACACATGGGAATTATCTATTTAAATATATCTAGTTATATTTTGCCTCAAATCAATGAATAATGCATGCTACCTAATTTTGATGCAAACAGTCAATGAATCAATGAGAAATTTGATGCTGTTTGTTGGTTGAAAGTTTCTCAATGTTGGGTGTCAGACTTGTTGATTCCATGAGCAAGACATTGTCCAGATGGGCCTCATTCAATCTTGTTCTCAAATGGTTCTTGGTATGCTTCATCTTCGAAACTAACTGCTCCCATTGATAAGTACTGCCAAACAAAGATACTATGTTGAATATAATTTCTATAAAAGTCAAGCACTGACACATTTTCAGAATTAAATTTTGATTTCAATAAGTTATCATACTGTATCTCAGTCAATTCCATTTGAAAATGTTCGGGTGCAGTGTCCACTTCCACATCAAATGGAGTAGCAAACAGCTTGAACTCATTTGTATACAAACGAAAATCAGCAAAACGAGAGGAAAACTCTCTTCTCAATTCTTACACCACATTCACAAAAATGTCTGGATCTTGTTCTTTACATTTGCAAAATTTTCTTTTTGATGTTGGCATTCCCACAATTACAGCTTTCCTTCAAAAGCTACAGCATCACCATCTCCTGTACAAGCTGTTTTTTCCTTGAAGTTGTATATTAAAGTTATTCAAATGAGATGTAATATCCACAAGAAATGCCAAGGTTGAAAATCAAAACAGGATCACAAAAATGTCAAGCATCCTCATTTTTGCTTTGAAGATATATTGCCACCTCTTCATGCAACCCAGCAATGACCCTCAGCTAAGCCAGTGTACATTACAGAAATAAGCCAGGTCCCTATATTCTTCCCGCTTATCCAACAAAAACAGCTGAAATTGCTGGTGATTTAATCCACGAGAATCAGATTCACTGCCTTCACAGCGATGTCCATAACATGTTTTAATTTCAAAGATTCTGCACATAATGCCTCCTGATAGATAATGCAATGAATCTTAAACATTTTTTTCCATTTTCTCTTGCAGCAATGCAATCAGGGCTTTTTTCAGGCCCACCATTGCTGGTGCCCCATTAGATGTGTAAATAAATGATAATGTAGATGTGATTAGCGCCATTATTAATATATCTGACTCCATGTGATAGTGGAAAAGTTAACGTTATATATAATAACAATGATTGTAGTGTAGTGATCTCTAGAGTAGTAACAGAAAGCTAAAAATAGCAGCAGTAGTAATAGTAGTAGTTATAGTGATAATAGCCTTAAGGGTCAGACTGCCGTAAGTAAGCTTACGTGCTGATGATACTAGTGAAATAAAGGGTAATGTTAGCGATATGCATAAGAAAGATCTTTCTTTCTCTGTCTGTGCCTGCGTTGCACATGGTAATAATGCAAATAATAACTGTGATACTTTGTAACAATAATAAGAAGTATATTTATTACAGAAGATATAACAATAAGGTATTTCTCAGCTGTTGAGAAGAAGAAGAAAGAATGCATGTAAAGAGTTCATATACTACTTAGTAAGTGTCCTTAGTTTGTTGAAGATGTCAAGGAATAGACTGTGTGTGTATTTATGAAAGTGTACATATATAATCAGAGGTGAGAGGCGCGTCTCACTGAAAAGGGTGGATGTGTCATGGATTTGTCAAGCAACAAATCTTGATTGACCAAAGAAAGAAGAATAGTCAGGAAGAGGTAAGTGGATGATGAGAGGCTGGTCAAAATATTGTCCATTGAACTGGGTTTCAAGATGAAATATAAGGTGACAAGAATACAAGGGTTTGCCAGACTACAAAGGGTATCATGTTTCGAGTCAAGTTCCGTGGTTTCACTTGTTGACCGGAGTGTGTGAGTGCAATTTTCAATAAAGCTTCAGAAATGTCTGCTCCACTAACAGCATCCTTCATGGGAATTAACTGGACAAACTCTTTATAAATTTGGAAAGATCTACAAGTTGAGCAGTATTTCTCAAGTCTGTGCTCACGTCAACTGCAATTGAAAGAAATTGCAATTCGTTGCAGGCATCCCTTAAAGAACTTTTTACAACTGATGACATTTCTTCAACTTGCTGGGCGATCATTCTTGTAAACAAGCTGATAGATGCAAATGAAGATTTCTTTTTGGGACAAACACTATTCGTCACTGCCAGTAAACATTCTTTGATTGACTCTCCATCTTTAAAGGCTTCATTTTTTTCTGCAATGCATCTTGAGTCTTCGTAGCTGGTATGAGTATATCCTTCATTTTCACTGCTTTTCTTGGCAAAACAATGATGTTCGTTTTCTGAAACTAGTCTTCAGTCACTCAACTTCTATTTTCCTGGCTTGCCCAGTAAACTTCTTAAACTTTCCACTATGGCGGGTCTCATAATGTCGCCTGATATGTGTCACCTTTCTCACAGCAAAGTTTTCTAGGCAAATTAGGCAAACTGGTTTCCCAACGTGCTCATTGAAGAAATAATCCAATGTTCAAGTGTCTTGGAAATTTCGGCACTCAATATCTACCTTCCAGCATTTTGCATTCATTGCCATTGTAATTGTTTTCTTCAATAACATCAGTTATTCAAAAAGTGTTGCATGACCAGAGTGAACTGTCACTGTCAGTCTAGTATGCCTTTTAACTACCAAATCTGAGGAAATGGACATATAAAAGGGTGATTAGTCCAAAATATTCCATACAAATCTTTTGCCTATCCACTGCAGAATGAAATGGAACCTGGGGCCAGTGTAACACGATCCATCAGAGTTTCTTTTTATCAGCCTTTAAAGGTCAGTAGCTGGACATAGCCATTAAATTAGGTCACAGTCTCTAGTGGATGAAATACTGTATTTTGATTTTGAACTAAATGGAACCTGGGGCCAGTGTAACATGATACATCAATGTAGTCGAGAGAAACACCCAGAATTAGGGAAAATTATTCCTGGGCCAAATACCAATATTTGCGCACAGGCCAGTCAAAAAGGTTGCCGACCCTTGATCTAAAATAAGAACTCTTTATATTTAGTATTTCTGTATTATATTTTTGCTAACTTTGGTAACATCCTGTTATTAATTTCTAAGTTATAGAAACACAGAACTAAGATTTTCATAATATTTTGTTCTCTGTAAAAGGTATCTTAGCATGCAGATTAAGACAAATAATGCATCTATTTGTGTGCTAACCACTATGGGAATTAAATTATTTGAAGCTCTCAGATCTTAACAGATGAAATCTTCTCAGGATTAGATGAAATGGAATGGTTTATAAATTCGTTAACAATTTTGTTTTTGATTATTTAAATGGTATACTTAAGATCAAGTATTACACTTTTTTCATTTTTATATAGAGATATTGTTAACTTTAGTTCTGAATATAAAAAAAGTATTAATATTTAAACCAAGATAATAAAATATGTTTCAAGATTAATGTATTTTTAATATCAACTAACACTCAGGAAAAAACAAAATACATTTAAAATTTGGTATTCCTATCCATAGTGCTGTTTTAAAACTAGCCTCACCAGCCTGTTTCAAGGATATAAAATATACGTGATGTACTTGAAGTGCCACTAAGAGGAGATGAAAGTCCAAATTCACCAGTCCCCTTCTACATTTATTCCAAACAGTATTTAAAGGTAAAACTTCAGAATACAAGATAAAACATATCAAACATCAGATCACCCAGTCCACAAACCAAAAGGCATCTTCAACTACAGACAGCTCAAAAGAGATTCAGATAAACTTTAAAGAAAGAAATATTTACAAAATTGAGCCACAATGGATTGAAACGAAAAGCATCTGCAAGCATAGGTATTGAATTCATGTAATTGTTAGATGTTTGCCATTGAAACATTCAAATGAATATTTCTATGGAATTGTACTGGGAGCCACTGTCTGATACAATGGAATCATTTTTGAGTTTCATCCTAAATAATTTCTAAAATGTACACAAACAAGTAAAATCTTTTTAATTTTCATTGCTTTAACCCAGCCTGGGGAAGGTGCCATTAAGATGTGACATTTTAAAGCTTCTCTCAATTTCTGTCAATATGTTAATATATCATATACAAAGAAAGATAACTCTATTAGCTTTCTGTGGTAATGAGCAGTAGTGGAACTCTCCCTTTCGGGAGTCCTCTTTCTGTGCGAGCGAGAATTATTTTATAAACGCTTGTGTGAGTGAGTTATATTAAAAATACCTTCTTTATTCATAATAATAAGAATAATAATAAAAAAAAAGATGGCAACAAAAATAAATCCCCCAATAATCCATAAGTCAAAGTCGTACAAACTTTATAAACAAGAGTTACTGGCATGTATAGATTTAACGGACTTGGACGAATCTAAAAGAGGAAAATTGCTCTTACTCTACTGGAAGATGATGAGAGCAAAATAAGGGAGAAAGTATTTGACCAAATCAAAATCAATAATTTAAAGAAAAATGATGGTTTGGATACCCTAGTCGCATTTCTTGACATAGAACCTGCAAAAGAGGATCTCACAGACAGCCTTGAGAAATTTGAAGACTTTGAGGATTTGATGCGTAATGAACGTCAGTCCATTAACAAATACATTGCGATGTTTGATGCCAATTATCAAAAGATAGAAAAGAAAAATATGACACTTCCATCTGAAATCCACCATTCAAACTTTTAAGAAAGGCAAACATAACAATAGAAGAGAAAATGCTGGTCTTAACCGAGATGAACTATGAAAACAGAGCGACTCTGTATGAATAAGCATTTGTTAAAAAGTTTAAAGGTGACGGAGTACATAACAAAAATGAGCATAGCATAAAATTAGAACCTGTTTTCTTAGCAGAAACTGCAGAGGCTTTGTTGGCAGCAGGCTACATGAGAAGGGGTGGCCAACAAAGCGGGAGTAACTGTGGGGGTAGTGGAAGAGGACCCGGATTTGAATCGTCACAACGAGGGGTCAGAAACATAAATCTTAGAAGCTGATGGAATAATCTTAACATGCAGGTCATATGGATCCTATAGACATCTAGTGGCAAAGTGCCCTGATAGCTAGGAAAACATGACAAAAGTAAACATCACGGAAGAAGAAAATGTCGTCCTATTCACAGGATGTCACAAACCGGACATAATACAGTTGGGAATTGTGCAGTGCTAGATAGTGCATGTAGCAGCATGGTCTGTGGCAAAACCTGGCTAAACAATTATCTGGATTCATTAGATGAAGGGGACTTTTCAAAAGTCATCCACCGCAAATGACACAAAGTCAGATGGAGAGTATAAGCTGCCAGTATGCATTGTTAGAAATGACCTACTGATTAAAACTGATGTTGTGGATTCAGATATTCCGCTACTATGCTACTCAAGGTCATGAATGAAATGAGCGGGAGTCAAACTGGATTTAGAGAATGACACAGCCGTTATCATGGGGAAAAAGGTAGCACTGAACATCACATCATCCGGGCATTGCATACGATAGATAACACTGAGAAAATACAGGCACAATAAGTGAATACGGTAAAGTTTGATGAAATGAATCTTAAAGATCGCAAATCAGCCATGTTGACACTTCACCATCAATTTGTACAGCCTCTTAAGAAACACCTTGCTGCACTGCTAAAGGATGCAATGGCTTTGGAAAGAAGAATACAATAAAATCTTGTTAAAAATAGCATCAAAATGCCAATTATGCCAGGTGTATGCAAAAGCACCCTCCAGACCAGTGGTATCTATGCCGATGGCAAAGGATTTCAATGAGAAAGTAACAATGGATCTCAAACACTACAAAGGTTGGATTCTTCATATGATCGCTGTCCAGATATATGGTGTCTGTTCTCATTTGTCACAAGAAACCGAGCGATATCATTGAGGCCCCTGAAGGACTGGGTTGGAGTTATGGGAGCTTTGATGACAGACAATGGAGGGGAGTTTCATCAAAGGCCTTTCTCATCTCCTTCCATGATGACCTAGATTGTGTTGACCTCTGCCATGTCTTATTGGCAAACTTTTCTATCTCCCCCCTCCATCTTGTGTTTGGTCTTTTCCTACTGCGTTTACTGTCCGATGGGCACCAATCGGTTAGTCTTTTCTCCCAACTATTGTCATCTCTTATTGCTAGATGACCAGACCATCTCCATTTTTGCTACTTAATTATTTGTATAATATCCTTCACTCTAGTCTGATCCATGTTGATCTTTTAGAGTTATCCCTAGCATTGCTCTTTCCATTACTCTCTGTGCTATTCTAAGTTGGTTTTCAGCTCATTTTGTTAATTTCCATCTTTCGCAGATATAAGCTGCTATTATGCAACCGTTGTATACTTTACACTTTAAGCACATTGGCAAGGTGCTTCTCAGAATGTCTCTGTTCATACCAAAGGCTTTCCAACCTATTGTTATGCATCATTCTATTTTGCAGTCATGGTCTATCTCTAGCTTTATTAACTGTCCTAGGTAGATGTATTCATCAACCTCTTCTAGAGCCTCTCCTATCTTTATGGCCTTTTTCGGGACTTTATCGTTGAACATTACTTTCCTATTTAGATCAGTTAACATGTTTTGTAATTCTTCAGATGCTGCTGAACTCATGGAAATGTCATTGGCGAATCTTAAGTGGCTTAAGTATTCTCCATCTATGGTTATTTCCATTCCCTCCCAGTCAGTATTCCGAAAGATGCTTTCAAGGCTCTCTATAGGTGATATTGTATACCCATGTCTTACTCCTTTAGCTATATTTATCTTGTTTGTATATTTATGTAGTCTAATTATCGCAGTGCCATTTTCGTATATGTTTTGGATAATTTGTATATAATTCTCGTTAACACCTTGTTCTCACATTGAGTTGAAGACTGCCATGTGTTCTACCAAGATAAATGCTTTTTCATAATCTACAAAGACCAAACAGAGTGGTTTGTTGTATTCTGAGGACGTTTCGATTAGTGGATTTATTGCATGTAGGTGATCTATTGTTGAGTAGCCGCTTCTGAAGCCTGCCTGCTCTCGTTTTCATATAGAGTGCCTGTTAGTCTGTTTGTGAGTATTTTTGTGAATAGATCTCTCCTGCATCTTCTAGAAGGTTTGTCGTTATGCCATCTTCGCCTGCGGCTTTATCGAGTTTCATATTTCGTAGTGCAAATACTACTTCTTCTACTGTTATGTCTGGGATATTGCTAGTATCTATAGGTTGGTTAGTTTGTGGTATTTCTATTGTTGAAGCATATAAATTTTCAATGTATTCTTCCATTTGTCCCTATTTTTGATAATTTTGCCATCTTTATCCTTTAGTGCAAACGTCTGTTGCAAGCACGGTATGGGTGTGTTTTAAACTCTTCCCCTTTCTGATTTTTCTTTTCGTGTTTTACTTTTTTCTTTTATGTATTAATTTGTTAAGTTCTGCTTTTTTTGTTTTTTGTCTTCTTTAGTTTGTATCTTCATATTTCTTCTCCGTTTGATTAATTTTAATGTTGATTTAGAGTATTTCCATGTCTTATTGTTTACGTTTGTATTGCCTACCATCTCTACTGTTTCCTTAATTATATTTGTCAGACTATTACTCTTTTCCTCTTTGTCACTTTTGCACAAGGCCTGAAATTTGTTCTCTATCACTACTCTAAAGTTGCTAATGTTCTCTATCTCTATCTTATTAGGGCATCTGTTCTTTTTAAGAATCATTTTATTACTTTCAGTTTTAAAATTAAATTTAGTTCTGAGTGCTACCATTCTATGGTCGCTTCCTATGTCTACTTTGTTAATAGCAGTAACATTATTGATCCTGTCAGTTATTAGAATTCAATTTCGTTTTGTAGGCTTTTCCAAGTCCACTTCGACCTTCCCGTTTTGAAAGTTTTTAGCATGTCAATTCATTCATTTCCCCAACTTTTGCTTGACCTACCTTAGCATTAATGTCTCCCATGAGTATTGTTTAGTTTGTCTTCTCTAGGTCCATTATCTTACTGATTTCCTCATAAAACTCTTCAAGCTCTTGGTCAGAACTTTTCAAAGTTGGCGCAGAGACCTGGATTACCTTTAGTGTGTATCTTTTGCTTAATCTAACTGCTATCCAAGCTATTCTGTCTGATATACTGTCAAAAGGTATAACTGCAATGTTATTATTGACTAAGAATCCTTACGCCACTAAATTGTTATCCTCTCTCCCTTTATAATAGAATAGATAGTTACTTACCTTAAACTTTAGAAGGTTTTCTCCTTTTCTGTGGGTTTTGCTTATATCATGTGCCAGTTGATGTTGTCCAATTCCATTTGTAGTTGGTCTAGTCTATGGTCCTCAGCTATGCCATGGGCATTGTAAGTGTAGATCTTCATATTGTTTAATTTGTTTAATGTCTAAGACTTTGTCTTGCTCGGACAGTGTCTACATGCATTTGAGAGCACATTGCCAGCAGGAACATGAAGCAATGCGGTTGGTCTTTTAGTTGGCGATGATCCAACAGGAACACTACAATATTTATGTGCTCTCATATTGGATTTGGGAAGGTGGTGGCTAATTTAGGTCACCTGTTTCCAGTAATTTCTGGTGAGCATTTGGATTGGTGCCACCTTATTTGGTATATTCAGTGGGGCCTTAAATATCTACAGGGAGTCTATATGGTCCACATAGTCTTCGACAGTAGCTCATATATCCATGGAGCCATCCCCATCCACCACCTGGAAATGTGCAGGGTAGCAGAGAGATCCTGCCTCCTCCAATGTTCTTTTTTTGCTGGTTAGAAGGTATTTTCACTATAAGTATAGTATTCTATTGTATGCTATCAAAGCCATTGGCTGTTTGAAGGAAATCAGGCCTGTCCAGTTATTTCCACCTTTGAAAAGAAATGTGGCCAAGGACTGGAAAATCTTTGTCTTCACTAGGAAACATAAATGAAGGAAAAGGCAGTGTTGGAGCTCCCATTTTGTGGTTCAAGGATCGGACCGGAAACTGCTGCCCCATAGCTTGGCAGGTTAAAAAAGATTATGTGGGTAGTGCGATCTACAATAGCAGCTGAGGGATTGGCTTTATTAGAAGGTTTAGAAGCAGCAAAATACTACAGGGAACTATTTACAGATATCAATGCATTGAAGCCATGTGACATACCAATCACTGCCTTCGTTGACAACAAAACTATTGACAAAGCATTACAGTCAACAAAACTTGTTGATAACATGCGTTTGAGAATTGACATTGCTGCACTTTGTGAAATACAGCATAACAACTGCATCTCGGTTAAATGGTGCCCAGGAAAAATCCAACTTGCCAATTCCTTAACAAAATGAGGAGCATCTGGAATTGAACTTTTACATGTTTTACAAAAAGGAAAAATGTCAAAAGAATTTGTGTGAACGTGGTGTGAAGGTGTTCATGAAATGGTCAGAATAAATCCCTGAGGACAGTCTAACCATGTGAAGGTCTGACCCTTTACATCATTTAACTATCCTATTTTTTTAATTATTGTCTCTTCCTATCAATTCCAATCCAATGAAGGACTACATTTGTTTTTTTTTAAAAAGAAAGAAAATGTAATCAATGTCAATATGTTTAATATATCATATACAAAGAAAGAAAAATCTGTTAGCTTTCTTTGTTAATGATCAGTAGTGGAACTCTCCCATTCGGAAGTCCTCTTTCTGATATTTTATTGTGTTCAAACAATTTGGCAGTTGGCGACCATTCATGTAGTCACCTGACATGAGTGTAATAAAAACAGATTCAGAAGTGAATGTGTTATTCCAAGTTGATGCCGAACAAGTGGATCTACATGCAGTCCACATGCAGTCCACATGCAGTCCACATGCAGTCCACATGCAGCTGTTAAAAGAAATGTGTCTCTGATTTATTTGGCGCTTTTTGCCAATTGAAATTTCTTCACCAGGCATCAACGAACCAGAGCAACACTCTTACAACCCAATGGATCAACATGCCATCAACATCTCATCGACACATATACATCCCAACATCACCTCATATGCTTGCAGATGTGAATGAGACTCTTGTTCTTCAACTAACTCAGAAAATCACTTGAGTTAAAAGCATTTAACTTCTACCCATGACAGTTTTAGTCCTGGGAGTAATCCTAAGATCCATCACAAAATGATAAAAACATGTAAGAGTCCCAAGAAAAATAGTATTTCCAGCTGTGCTAAAGTTGGTAATAATCTTGTGATTGGTGTTTCAGTTCCAAGCAAACTTGGCACTTAGCTTCCAACAATAACAACTCCTAAGATAAATAAATAATATTTTGATATATTAGGATTGTACCATTTGGAGCACTTGAAACTGTTTCAAAATCATTTTTCGAAATGATGAATAAATAAAAATCTCCAGAAAAATATAAGTACACTTCTGGTGAATATAACAGTGATACTGACAATGTTTAAGTGCTGAGAAGGTTTGGTGTCATTTGACTTTCTACAAGACTTACCACTTAACAGTAATGTGAATTATGGTTATAATAATGAAAAGGAAGGGCATTAAAGTGGTATATATTGAGAAAAAGATATTGAAGTCTTACATGAATGCTTCTAAATAATAAGAGCTTTCTAATGCTGAAAACTTTGTTGATTTTTTTCCTAGCTTAGAAAGATAGTGAAAGATATTAGTAGCCAATATTGATTTTGGGTGCAAGAAGGCTTTCCCAGTATCATTGTTGATGAAATTGTTCTATTAACCACATGACCTTTGCTGGCAAGAATTTATGTCTCTCTTATTTGTAACTTCCTAAAAGATATGAAAAGTGATAAAAAGGATTTTGTATTACTGCACATCAAATGATTTGAGGTTTCTGTGAACTTGTAAACATACAATTATATATTATAGGATAAAGGCAGAGCAAAAGTGAGTAACAGCTGGTGTCTACCAATTTGTAGATGTTTACACAGGAAAATTACAAGGCAAAACATTGCTGACATTACTCATCAGATGATAATCTGGCATTATCCTTTTTCTATATAAAATGAATCAAGCCTTTTCAGAACACAGATACTGCAACGATTTTTACCTAAAAATTTAAATATAAAAAAGTGCTTTTAAGATTATTGATTAGCTGCTTAATTCTATTTAGTTTAATCCACATTTTATAATAATGGACATTTGCTTAACCTCTCTTACAATGTTTGTCCTTGAAAAAAACCTGTAGGCTTTAGATATTTCACTATAGATAATTTTAGACTATAATTTCTGAAGGATTCCATGATTTTCGAAGACTCAACAAAAGGTTTTTTAGTCTCAACAAAAAGTATTTTAAAGTACAGAAGGTTGAAATGGCTAAAACTGCTGGTTTCAGGCTGAGTGCTGCAGAGGTTGGTCAGTGATTTGAATGACCTGCGTTTTCACCTGAGATTGGAGAGGTGGCCATGTACAAATACTATCAAGTTAATGGCTATAGCTACACTCACCAGAGGGGGGGGGGAGATTCCACAAGGACTAGCTGAAAATCTGCACTATATATTTAAATACAAAATGGAAAAGGATAAATTCTCAATGAAATAAAAGAAGTGGATTTGACAAGAATTAATTGCATATCTACTATTCCTATTATCTAATATTTTCTGATTTGCTAAGATCAAAGTACATTATCTGGATGTTTTTATCAATTTGCATCTGCAGTTCTGTTCAACATTAAACATAATTTTTTAATAATATTCTCAATTTGTTTATTTTATGAGAAAAATATTGATATTAAGCTTTCATTAAAAATTGATCCATTTTTTCCAATGTTACGGAAATGCAGACAGGTGAATGCAACTCGCAAATTTGACACTGCATTTTAACAATATTTTTGCACAACTATCTGACGAGTATAAATGATAGATAAAGTTGCTTCTTGAATGTTGTAATTGTAGAATTGTTGATGTTTATCCTAATTTTCAAGTCTATGGCATTGCCATAATTAGTGATATCATATGCCAACATTTTGATGTTTCATGGATATTTACAATTTGCCAATTATCATAAAAATAGAATTCTAATTTTATAAACACTATATCTACTTTCATCAATACATAAAGAAATGCCAAAATGTATTTGCTCAGTCATGCCTTGATTGAATAGAACTGAAAAAAGTGATCCTAACTGTTCATATAATAAAGAATTTTATTTTATGATAGTGAAATGTTGTTGTTTTTCTTTCTTATGGTTATTGTCATTTCTCCGAGACCATATCCTTGAACCTTTCATAATATTTCAACCTTTCACCTATTTTTACCATGACTTTAATTAATCATTTTCAATAATTTTCAAACTTTGGTGAATAAAGTGTTTAAATTGGGGAACTGTCTTATTAAATTCTGATGACTGATTTATGAACGACAGAAGTTTTTGCAACAATGGAAGTTTATTTAATTATAGCCTGAATAATGTCTTTCAATTGACCAAACCAGAAGTTTTTCTTATATCTTTTTTTGATTTATGAGAGAAATAATTTAGGTTCAGAAAATTTCTTTTCTTGGAATATGAAGTAATTAGTCACTTGGTGAAGCACTGAATTGAAAGCCACAGACATCATTCTAACTGCCAAGAAGGTGAGGTTTGTTAGCAAAATTTCACAAAGGAGAAGATGCACTAAGTCTTCTTCACAATAAAGTTTTAGATTATGTTTATTTCAGTCCTCTTCAGAATTTTATCTTTTCTTGTCTTAAACAATGTTTATAGCTGTTTAACTGAAGTCAATTGTTTATTGTCAATGCTAAACTCAATCATCTGTCAATGCTGCTCAGGTAAGACTTGTTAACCATAATTTAACAAGAAACAGAGCAATTTGAAATTTAAATCTGTACTCAGTCCTGTACATTTAATCAGATTTTGTGTGTTCAAATAATATTTTAAAACTATGAAATAGAATCGTGGTTAAAGCAGATATCATTAGATTAATATTAGGTTGGTGCAAACATAATTGTTTTTGTTGTTATTTTAAACTTTGATGCTTATTTTGAAATAAACTATTTTTTAACTATGTTCATGGAATATACCATTTTAAAGTGTGAATTTTTCTCTTTTCACTATTTATTCTGGTTTATTTGAGGCTGTCAAATCAAAGATGGAAGAAAAGCAAATTTGAGCAATTTTGTTGCATGAGTTCAAAATGGGATGTAAAGTAGCGGAAATTGCTTGCAATGGCTAGGGGAACCTAAACGAACATTGGTTCCAAACATTTTGAAAGGAGACCATTCAGCAGTTGTTCGACATTTAGCTAATGGGTGCTGCACTAGCTGCATGAAAATCAAAAAAATATTCCATTACGTAATCTGCTCTGCCCTTCTTTTGCACAACAAAAACAGTCCATTTCTGGATCACATTGTGACATGTGATGAAGATTATGATCACTGTTTGGTGGTCTGCAAGTGGAATCATCCATTTGAATCCTGGCAAAACCATCACAGCAAAGAAGTATTGCCAGAAAATCAACAAAATGCATCAAGAACTGCAACGTTTACATTCAATATTGAAAGGACCAATTCATCATAACAATGCCCGACTGCATGTCGCACGAATGACCCTGCAAAAATTGAACGAACTAGGCTACAAAACTCTACCTCACCCAGCTTACTCACCAGACCTTTCTCAAACCACCTACCACTTATTCAAGCATATCAACCAGTTCCTGCAACGGAATGTCTTCAACAACCAAGCAGCAGCTCAAAAAGTTGAGCTATACTGCTTTAAAGTTGATGGTGAAAAACTGCAATTATTTTTGCACCAACCTAATAATTCAATCCCTTGCACAAGAGAGATCACAACATCAGAAAAGGAATCTACTTAGGCCCATGCACTCAATACAAAATTGAAAGGTGATCGAAGGGAAATGAATTGTTATGATAATTTCAATTTTCTATTCCAAACTGTTATAAAAATGTTGAATTGTTTTAAACTTTGATGGATATATCTTCACCACCTGTGAGGTAAGGTTAGTACAATACTCATCAAAGAGCAGGTACATATGATATTGAAAATAAAATAAAAGTATTTTTTTCAATTAGCCATTATCTCTGTATATTTTAAAATATGTATGTGCTTTTCTGAGCTAAGGTAGATCTAACAAATATTGCATATTTTGTATAATGCTCTATTGAGCCATAGAAGCCATTCATACACTCTTAGCTGCTATTGCAGCCATAATAAATTAAAACTACCACTGAAATAGGCAACTCTGATTGAATTGCAATGATTACCTGTAAAATTGAAAATTCTATAAAAAGTCAAGAAATATTTCAAGTAACTTGCTGTAATTGTATGCACTAGCAGACATGCTAAAATCCAGTTTATTTAATTGAATATATTTCTTTTAGCTACAGACCAGAATTATATTATAGACAGTGTACTATAGTTTGATCATGAACATTTTAGGACATGCTAACATTTGAAAAATGAATCCAAACAACAAGCATCTGAAGTTAAGAAAACAAGTTGTGTAATAGATACATGAAGTCTTCTCTCTAACCAGAAAGCAAAGCTATGCAATCTTTATTGGATGAAATCTATTTCAGTTGAAACACTGGGAAGAATACTTTAATCTTTTGCTCACGTTTGTAGGGTGACTGACTGACACGCAACTCAATCGATATGAAATAAAGCAAATAGCTATTTAGTTACATTGTTATCTCACATTAACAGTTTGGTCTGATTCCAGTCCATAACATGATAAATGTTCAAATGTCATTTGCACTGATCAGATAGAGTGTTGAAGGTAATAAGCTCAGTGACTTTCATAATGCAGCAGGCATTAAAGAACATCACAAAGACTGAAACAGACAGAATATTCTCTAATCCCTATGCCAACTTGGTCAATTCCAAGTGTGATAAAGATAATGGTGGTACAACTCTGAAGACGAGAACATCACCTACACTTTCTTGATTCTAGTTGGTTTATTCAAAAGTTGTAATGAGGAAAGGATTATAACAAGGATTCTTATTCTCTCATTAACTTTAAATTCTCTTCTTCCTTTTTCATGAGATTTTGCATATAAATTAAGAGAGACATTATTTTCATTTATGTTTTGTCAACTGTGTATGCTAAGGCTTTGAAATGGGAAGTAAAACATGTTTTACAAATGTTATATTATAGTCTTGAACAATTTACCTATATTAGCAACCGTCAATCAAAACTGTTGTAGTGTCTCCCAGCTTGTGGGAATCTCACTGAAAAGGAAGATGAAGCAAAAGGAACAAGGATGAAGACAAATGTGATGTTAACTGATCACCGTCGGGGAGGAGACTGATCGTCCCTTCACTTGTGTGATTCTCTTTATTTTACCCTGATTTGCCTGGCATGACCAGGAACTCACTTCCATCTTATGGGTTGTGGCAAGGGAGGTAACTCGAGGTATTTTCTCACTTGCGTCGCCCAGGCTGACATCACACAACATCCCTCTTCATTAAGGAGGATGTGAGGTCCTTCTTTTATGTTGTAGGCTGTGTTCGTGTGTTTGCAATATGTCTGTGTCTTATTGTGTAGGTTGACGTGCATGGTACGTCTTTGTGAGGGACGCGTTTATTTTAGGACATAGTCCTGGAGTCCCTTCAGCATTTTTGCCTGAGGCCGTGGGTTTGCTAGTGTTGTCGTGGATGGTGTAGGAGCCTAAAAGTACTTTGTGTGGAATGTTTATTTTATTTCCATGCTTACCCCCTTCCTCCTTTTTTTTGTATTTTTTTGTTTTGTAATCACACAGGTCTAACGTTTTTTTTCTTGTTTTTTAATCACCCGGGTCCAATGTTTCTGCCTGTGTGTAGTTATTGTTTTGCGTGTGTGTTATTCTGACTGGTGTTGTTGTGTATTTTTCATACGGTTCTGCGTGTGTGTAGTTATTGCTTTACATCTTTCTTGTTGTCTCGGTTTCCGTTTCCGCCGCCTGTGTATGTGTTGAGTCTGTTTTCGTGTTAGAGTCTGACTGGCTTTGTGTTTCGTCTAATTGCTTCTCGGACAGATTTAACTTCTTTACTAACTCGCCTGTTGTGCGCTCATGTAGTCTGTTATTCTGTCTTTGTTTCTAGGCTGATGGTGCACTATTTTGACTATATTTAGTGCCAGAGCTGAGTCAGCACCTAAAAGATTGTGAGCGTTTTGTCCGCTGCAATCCTCAATCCGTATAATTTTGTTTTCATGTGGATTCCATTCCGTGCAATTTTAGCGTAGATGAGTCCATGCATGGGAAGTGCCTGTGTGGACCCGTATGTGTATATGTTGGATGCGTGCCTCTGTAGCTTGGGTCGGTCTGACATGCCATCATAGTCCTGCGCAGTGAGAATATTAACACTGGCACCAGTGTCGACTGCAAACGTTATTGGGGTCCTGTTTATATGGGCAGTGATGGCAGGGTGTACTAAAATTTCGGACTCGCCTGCCATTGACCGTAAAAACAGACTTGTCACTGGATGGATATGGGGATGGAGCTCTCTCAGTCGCAGGTCTGGAAATACTCTATGAAATTTTGTTGATTTTGTGCCTGGATGACTGGCAAACCCGTGCACAATGGTTCATCTTGTAATAGCTATGTTATTGTCCTGGACTTTCAAAATTGTTTCTGACCAAGAAAACATAGCAGTAGAGTAAATTAAATGAATGTAAAGTCCAAGAAGATTGGAACACTGCAATCATAATGCTGTTATGTAAGAAAGGGAACCTGAAAGATCTAAACAACTACAGGCCAATAAGCCTACTCAACTGCATCTACAAACATTTTACCAAAGTGATCACCAACCGAATCACCAAAACAATAGATGAAAACCAACCATGAGAAGAGGCTGGCTTCAGAAGAAGCTACTAGACCATTTACCGTCTCCATTTAGTAAATCAATTGAAAGAGAAAGCAGCAGAATATAAAATGCCACTCGCCGTAGCATTTTTTGACTTGAAATCCCCAAGGTCATTGATGCTATCATACAACAAGCCATAGACCCCATATATTGTTGTGTAACAGTCATTACTATTATGTAACCTGCAGACACACTGTTCAGTGGATGCACATTGCACAGAAGAAGGACAGACGTGTTTTAAAAGGAGTCCAAAATGCTTTTAGTCACTTGAAACAGACAAATACAGACGTAGCAATTTTCAAAACATATATGAGTAAAATACACGGCCGATTTGTTTGTGGAATAAGAGAAAG
Organism: Architeuthis dux; assembly: GCA_006491835.1. Classification (NCBI taxonomy): domain Eukaryota; kingdom Metazoa; phylum Mollusca; class Cephalopoda; order Oegopsida; family Architeuthidae; genus Architeuthis; species Architeuthis dux. The sequence continues at coordinate 15,153,497 of VCCN01000724.1, read as the reverse complement.
AAAGGGACTGATGAACTCAGGCGTCTGTTGGTCATGGGTACTTGACTTCACATGCGCCGAGGCCATGTGCCCTGTGTCAACTACCCTGACTGACCAGCTGCCTTTTCTTTCTGACTGACAATCAAATTGGTCCCTTATTTTAAGCTTGCCTGTTGACTTGGGTCCCACCCCTTTTTGACTCCTCCACCCATGGCACGCCCACTCCGGGTGTGCAATTAATAGCACAGAAATCCTTATCACTTTTCATTCCAGAGCTTATCTATCACACAGCTTGAGCTGATTCTTAATCATTTTCTCCTCAGACTTTTTTGCCGCCAATCTCCGTAAAGTGGTTTCCCTTTGGCATGGAGCCACTGTCTTAAAATGCTTATTCAAAATTACTGAGGCCAATCGGTGACCTTTGACACTTAATATAGTCTGGTGAAAATATGTCCTTCTTCTGACCGTGAGAAGGTTTTACCAAGGCCATCCGTTTTATTAAAACTAAAATGTCTTATTATACGTATTTAAATGACCAACCTAATTACTACTTAATTATAAGGTTCATGTAATGATTATTATGCAACATCATGTCAGTCTTGCAACCTATCTAGTGACACAGCAGTTCTTTTATGAGGCTACATAAAGACTCTGAGCCTTTTCAGTTCGAAAAAGGGGTAAGACAAGATGACACCAGCTCACCCAAACTCTTCACAGCTGGTCCTGAGATGATCTTCTGAAATCTAGACTGTGCAAATAAAGGAATCAAAATAAACAATGAATTTTTGCTGAGAACCTTCATGATCTCCAAATAATTTGGGCAAAACGTGTTAAATTTTGAGCAGATCAGTGTAATTCGGGCAAAACCATGTAAAACTTTGGGCAAATCAAACCTTTTCCCCCCACTTAACGAAAGAGTTCCCATACGCCTATGGTCATGTACAACAAACATGTTGAGGACAGATACACAATGATATGAATTGAAAATGCAGAGCTGAAGAAAGTGGACCACTACATCTACCTATGACAATGAATCTCCATGAAATCCTCAAAATAAGAAACAATTAGATGGATAATCACTTTAGGTTGGCAAGCTTTCGGTAGATCAAGCTCAATATTCAAGACCAAGAAAATCCTATTAGTCCTAAAAAAAGGGTATACGACCAATACATCCTCCAAATAGTCACCTATGGAGCTGAAACATGGAACCTAACCAAAACATTGACCCTCAAACTGAGAACCATGCAATGTGCACAAGAATGAATCATGTTCCAGATCACATGGAGAGATCACAAGACTGCACAGTATATTAGAGAAAAAACAGGAGCCACAGATATTATAGAATCTGTTAGAAAACTCAAATAGCAACGGGCTAGTCATGTTACAAGAATGTTGGATAACCGTTGGACATCACGACTCACAACGTGGATCCCCAGAGATCATATGCAAAACAGTGGCTCGCAAAAAACAAGATGACATGATGAACTAAACAAGTTCAGATAGTTTTGGCCCATGATAGAGGTCTGGCAAATTTTGGAGAATGTCTATATCCAATGAGGGATGCTAAAAGGCTTCTGCTGCTGCTGCTGCTGCTGCTGCTGATGGTGGTGGTGGTTTAAAATAAACACTGAATTTAGATTTTCAGAAATTCAAGTTATCTTCAGCTGGCATCTACACACATTTATTCATTTCTCTAATTATTGTTTTTAAAAATTGCTTTCTATCTTGATGCCTGGATTATTAGAAAAGGTAAGTTTTATACATTAAGTTTAACAAATATCTTTGATTATCTCAAGATATTTAGCTTTATATCCAAAGTAAATCTTTTAAATAGACCTGAATCATATTCATGATCAGTCAATTATGTAATTTAGGTAAATTAATTTCCAGGCACGATTGAAATAGAAAAATTACCCAATTGAAAGTAATGGCTTTTGTGTGTCACATCACAGATTTTAAATAAACATATAACAGACATTAACATATTGCAGACATTTTCAAGATGCACATTTTGAGCTGAAACACAAAAATGTTTATGCTTTAAAATACTTTAATGTTGTACATGTTATTAGCAAAAGAAGGGATTTAGTTTTCATTAGGAGACTCTATTTTCTTTATTTTGATATTGTAACCAGGCAAGTTTTATAAAGTATCAAGTGTGAGAATCACAATTAGGAATTTCTAATTCCTTAAAACATATTCCAAGAAGAGAAGTTTGGTATTTACAAATATTTGTTATTCATGATAAAGAAAAAAGAGAAATTCCTTAGCGAGTGAAAATTTGGTTATTAGAGAACAATCTGAAGGTTGAGCATGTAACTTCACTCAACATTTCACTAACCTGTCCATTATTGGCACTATTATGATCATAGTTCCCTCTAAGCTGTCCTTTTGCAACCAGCACTCAAAGGAAATTAATGTGTGCACAAAAGTTTAGTTACCTAAAATAATGTGGTAATTAATAATACTGGCCGTAACGAGCTGTGGGGAAGGGAGCCAGTATCTCCAAACTTTTTGTAGATCAAAAGAAAAGGAAAAAAGATTAAAACAAACATGAAAGTAAAAATAAAGCATTTTCAAATGAATTATGCAATTATTAGCCATTCTTATGTCTGAATTACACCAAAATTTCCAGGATTTTGCTTGGAAACTAGATTAACAATTATAACTTAGCGTTTCTTCTTCAAATTTCACAACTATTCTAGTTAATGTTTGTATAAATGGAATGTCATGAACTAAATAATTTGATTACTAACAACGCAAACTTGGATTTGACACTTATTTAACATCCAGTGATCATCATTATACATATAATCAAATCAATTGAATTATCCCTATTGATTATTTAATGAATCTATCGCATCAATCGTGATAATTGAAGATTCAAAAAGTAGTCATATGCACGTAACTTTTGAAAAATCTTTGACACCCTATTTTGAAAATTTATTTAAAAATGTTGTTCTTAAGTTTCTCCTTGCATTTGCTAGAAAAGAAAAAGATCAAATTTTTGTCTAAAAACAAAAATCTGTTTGAAAAAGATTGCATCTTGCGTTCCAGGCAATGAATTGAATATTTGCTTTCATGCCAATATTAGAGAGCAGAAAATGATCTATTTTATCATATCAGACTGCAAAAATGCAAGAAATTTGTGTCCTGTGGTGCTAGCAAATTCAAAATTTTCCAGGGCTTCGGCTCTGGGCCCAATTGAGGGGCTTACT
>VCCN01000724.1:15064372-15100439 GCA_006491835.1 Architeuthis dux | reverse complement strand
TCCCTAACCCTTTCCTCCTTATCTCTTTCCAAAATTCTTATGATCACTTCCCAGTTTTTCTAATGACACACATCCTTAGAAGGAAATATATATATACTCATTTTACAAAGAGGAAGAAGTAATTTTAACAGCTATTAGAAAAATGATACTCAAAAAGGCAATATGTTATACACTGAAATTTCTAGTGTATTTAACTCAAATAATCCTCAGCTACTTTCCACAGCAACAGTTTCTGGGTAATTTAAAAGTAGTACCATTAACTTGCCATGGGACCCCAGGTGGCGTGAATAGCAGCAAGACCCCCACGTCATAGGTTTGACATGAATTTCAGATGCCAGAGCTAGCTAAAGGGGTCCACCACTCCTTTGTTGGAGTATTATCCTCATTATCTTCTTAAAATGTAGATTCATTTAGGCATTTGATTTTTCTGTTTCATAATTTATTATGATTCTTCAAAGACATACATGTATCTTTTGAAAAATCTGTTTTGAAAAATCTTCAGAATAAGAGTAAAAATGTTTCTTTGAACCTTTATTCAGATTTTGAAATATCTTATAATGAAATTGACATGACTTAAAATAATTGTGCATTTAACATTGTGTAATATGCTATGAAATATACGTGATGGGTGATGTTTAATTAGACAAGGAAACCTGCAAGAGAAAACAAAATGGTGAATGAAAGAAAATGTAATGAAAAGAACAAAGTTTATAATAGGACATCAGAGAATATAATTGAGAGAAATGAGGAAATTGGAATATCATTCAGATTTGGAATTAGCATTAAATTTAAACTCTAAGAGAGTAGTTAATTGGATATTGTCTCTGTTGATTTTCATTTAATGTTACGATTATTCCCAAAATTTAATAGGAATGTATAAAGTGACAGATTACTCAATGAAGTTGGAAAATTGATCTCCTTAATGCTTTTAATCATGCTACAATTCTAATTTGTTTGCCAGGAAGTGAATCAAAACAGCTTGTATTCCTTCATATTTTTGGAAACTATGATACAATAGACAATAGAGGTCGTCTGCATTGCACCAGTTGTAAAGGAACAGAATACCAGTGAAAATGTCTGGGTTATAGTTTTGTTTTCTCTTTCTTTACAACTCGTCTCCCTGCCTCAAAGAAAGTTAAGATATATCTTTCTACATAAGGTAAGTCTATCCTCAGTGAATAAATAAATTGTTTCTTATCTATTGGCGCTTGGAATTTATGTGTGAAGAGACAGTGTGAAATGGCTGTAAACAATAAATGTTTCACTACCATAACTTTTCACTCGCAAAATCTTCTTTCTCTCTTTAATAGAGTATTATGTTTGTAAATAAAATCACACTAATGTCATATTTAAATCACAATGTCTTACTGAGACCTAATTCCTCAAATTAGAGTAATAATTTATAAGAAATAAGACAGATAAATCTCAACAATTTAACAAGTATACAAGGTAATGTCCAACAATACCTTTGCAAATTAGTTTCTTCTAATTATTTAGGATAATAATTTTTATTTTTCACAATGCTTATGAAGAAAATAGATAATATTCAATCATCACAAGAATTAATAACTATTTTTGTTGCTACAAAAGATCTATACTTTTTATATATAACAACTATCATTACATTATTATTTCTATGCTGTTATTAGTTTTGTAACACTTTCCTTCCGAGAAGCAGAATTGAGAATAATAATTATCCAAGATCAACAGATGTTTACTCCCATTTTGCTGTGTAGAGCAGATTTTGTTGTTGCTAAGTAACAAATTTCAAGATGGGGTTAGTTGATAATTTAAAGAAAAAAGAGCACATTTTATGTTGGCTTTAGGTGACTATTGGGAGGATGCATTGGTTGTAGACCCTTCTTTTTAAAACTAATGAGATCTTCTTGTCCTTGAAGGTTGATCTTTCTCTGCCAAAAACTTGCAAACCTAGGGTGATTCTTCATTTGATTTCTTCTTCTCTTGAGGATTTCATGAAGATACATTGTCCCAGGTAATATATACAAGAGAAGCTCCTGCTTAACATCACATGGAGAGATCACATAAATTAGAGAAAAAACAGGAGATATCATAAAATCCATTAGAAAACTTAAATAACAATGGATAAAAAATAAGTTGGTGTGATCATTTAGACAAGTTCAGAAGATACTGGTGCCATGACACCCATGATCGAGAGGTCTGGTGAATCTTGGGTACGGTCAATGTCCAATGATAGACATTGAAAGTTTGATGATGATGAGGAATGTTTTTTGTATTGGCAGTGTCACTCTTAATTTTCTTTTACCTTAAAATATTCATTTTAACATAAGAAGCAAGTTATACTAAACAAACTAGATGCCATGAAATGATAACAAATATAATCAACAGATAGCAGTGGGGAACAAAAATGTTTGCATTCATGTGATATCAAAAGCCTCGAGGTTGGTATTAGTTGAAATATTTTGTACCTAATTATAGAATTTGCACATATTCTGCTCGTTCAAGCATGATGTATTTTTTCTCAAATCTTTAGATTTTCTCACTCTTTTACTTTCTAATCCATATATTTATCTTTCTTATTTTTTCACATTATTATGAATTCACTCAGTTTTTGTTATTTAATCTCTCTTATCAATCATCATCATCATCATTGTCATCGTCATCGTCATCATCTAGAAGCCATCAACCAAAACTGTCAACATATCAACATAGGTTTCTTCAGTTTTTAAGTAATTCTGGATGACTGGCTATCTATCAATGTATGTATGTGTCCCATATACAGACCACACCAATGGGCTGAAAAATTTAAACATTTTCTCCTTATTATGCATAAAAAATTGTTTTTTTGTCTTCAAAATCCTTCCCCCTCAAAAAGTAAATTTCTAGTGGGGAGTTCAATTTACAATATGAGTTTATACTAAATAGGTCCCTTAGTTTGTGTCTGACAGAGTTCACGATTGTTTTGTTTTTTTAAATTCAGACATTTTATTGATCCCACAAAAGGCAAGGGAAACAACTTATTCAATGATTATCAGTTTTTCCACTTTTTTAATTGATCACCCTCAACACAGCATGCTTCCAAAAGATGTTGGTCATACAACGGTTTCTATTGAGTGACTAAGCAGACCTGTTCATTTTTTTATTGTTTTGATTTCTAAATAAATTCCCTTCTCATAAAGATATAAACTCATTCTCATTCCTTAATATATCACAATATTTTATTCAATTATAAAATATTTGATAGCAAGAAAAGTATTTTGCAATGTTTATTCTTGCAAATGGATATAGGCTGAATATACAAAGTAGGTATTCTGTTTTTGGCCTCAAGGTAAATTTGATAGAGGAGCTGGTTTTTGTTCTCTAAAAGATTCTTTCTAAATATTTTTGTTTCATCAAGACGAAGGCTTGATTTGTGTCCATATGTCAACATGGGAAGTTTTCTATAGTTTATAATGCTTTTGGAGAATGATATGAAATAATGAAAGTATGTATAGAATCAAGGAATAAGTGGTAACAGGATGAGTGAGTATGAAAAAGAATGGTTGAAGAAGAACATGCAAAAAGATTTCCAAGAAGAACAAGGCTGTAAAGGATAGTGTGAGAAGCAGGAGGAAGTAGACAATGGATAAGAAATAACATTTGGATGTAAAAGACTGATGGGATGAGTGGTGGGCAATAAGGAATGAGATCAATGATGTCAGAGAGAGAAACTTGGAGTATGAAAGAAAAATAATGAAAATGGCAGGATTGAGAAATAGAAAGGATAAATGAAATTATGAAAGAATAAAATAAAGATCAGAAGATGAAAAATGAGTGAGAAAAAAAAAGAGTAATGAAGGGAGATGAGTTGAGAAATGAATAAAAATAAGAAATAATGAGTTGTAGTTTATGGACAAAAATGAATTGCCACCAGTCAAAATATTTTTCATGGGATAACTTGAGAATGAATATGACATAAATAAATAAGTAAGTATGTAAATTTAATGAGAGAATAATTGAATGAGTTACAATATGAATGAGTTACAATATGAATGAAAACAGCAAGAGTTGTTAAAGTGTTAGAATAAGTTTCAGACTTTATGAGAGAAGAAATTATGAAATCAAATGCATAAAGATAGAAATCAAAATGTAAAGAAATGAATTTAAAAAACGAGAGATTAAAATGAACTAGCATTCCAAGGGAACTTATAAATCACTGCCACCCATATATGCTGTGTTGGGGGTGATCAATTAAAAAATTGGAAAAAGGGATGATCAATGAATAAGTTACTACTCTTGACTTTTGTTGGGCTGTCATCACTAAAAAAGATCTGAATTTTCAAAAAACACACGGGAACAAACTAGTGACCAATTTAGAATAAACTTACATTGCATATTGAACCCCCCTCTAAAAATCTAATTAGGGGGTAATTTTCAAAAAACAAAGCAAAATTTTTCCCTACTGATTGAAGGGAGTGTGTGCGCACAATTTCAAGTTTCTACTATGAATGGTTAGGGCTGGGCAAAGTCTGGATACATAGATAGATATATAATGAGTCAAAGCGGAGTTGTCTCCCGTGAAGGGAATTCCCCACTCAGTCAACTTAGGCCCTTGATTCTCACATGCTGGCAGCCAATCAGTGGCAAGCAAGTAATCATGTGACGGGCGCTAACTTTGAATCAGCCTCTTTCTCCCCAGTTCAGCCTAACGTAAAGACGTGTTGTGTCTCGCTCCATCTTTTTCCACTCAGGGTCTCAGACCTTGTGCATACAGGAGACAAAACCCCAGATTCTCTTAACAAGCCAATAATTCGGCCCAAACTGTAAGTAAGACAATCCCACTTTATTTTACACGCACACATTGCCATCATGAAAGACTTTTAGCCAAAATATTTTATTTACATGATTGCAACCTACACTAAAACGAATAACTGAACTAGGGACTTTTACATATTTATAAAAACGCTCAAATAAACAATAAACGCTGAATCACACAAAAACATGTACACGAACAATGGACTTATACATATACACACACACACATAACAATTAACTAAATCTATACCCTTGTTTGAATAAATAAATGTTTGTCTCTTTCAAGGATTGTCTCTTTCGTTTATTCATTTGTTGCTGCTCCCTAACTCTGCCATGATCATATTTAAATGGAGTCATTTTTACCTCACCTTTAAAAAACCTTTACTATGGAGAAATCTCACAATCAAGCTGGCGTCCACAAAACCTTCCCTACAGAAGACCTGATACTCATCAATAGATAGATAGATACATAGATACATGTAAATGTCAGAACACATGATTATCCTAAACCCAGCAATAAACCAGTATTGTGATTAATAAAATGGAGTTAATGGATTTTGAATGAGAATTATGTGATAAAATATGAAAAACAAATCAGTGGTTGATGAATGGGAAAAAGAGTCGCTAAATATGAATGGGTAAGTTACTTAAGAATGGATAAAAATTTTGAAAAATTCTTTGGTAGATAAATATGTGAATTAGTAGAAGGGAGTTGACATATGAATAGGTATTTATTAAGCTTAGCTTAGTGTGTCACAAGGCCTCAAGAGTGAGGCATCCAGTGAGGAGTTGAAGTATAAATATTTATTAGAGAAGAAAGGGGAACATTTAAGTAGTAGGCGTGATCAATTAAAATAATCAATGAATGAAAAAGAAAATGGGTTAAATGTATGATACAGAAAATTAAATTATTCATATATGGAGGAATGAGAATATATCATAAAAATTAGTGTAAAAGATAAAAAGGAGAAAATAATGTATGTGAGAGAGAATGAAAATAAAAGGTGGATGAAACAATAAAAGATTGTAAAAATAACATTATAAAGCTCAGCAATGTTAAGAAAAATAGTTTTTACTTATGCCATCATGTGATGAAAATTGAAAGAGATCTTTTTTTAAGTTCTCAAATAAAAAGAACTAAATCAAAAGAAAGAAAGGAAGAGAAACTGATTTATAGGTGAGAAGATATAATGCAATTTGTCATAAATTTGCAAATATTGTTCATACAAAAAATTAATAATCCCACTTCTCAATTTGGGTGACAACTAAAATTGAATAAAACATCCAAGTACTTGAAAATTAAATTTAAAAAAAACCATATTCCATATTCCATATTTTTGTTTTTTATTTTTATTTGTATTCTTCGAGGTTCTTTGTGGTTGATGTTTTTATGGAGCATTCTCAAATGTCTCTATGTCTTTTTCTCACTATCTACTACATAGCATACAATATAATCTTATGTCAACAAAATTACTCAAAGAATTGCTTTTCAAAGTTATTGTCAGAAGCTGGAGACATTCAAGGAATCAGAAAACTCCAAACTGTAACTAATGAGTGTATCTAATGGAAACATATGAAGTCTGCTTGAAAAATGGTAAAAGCAAATGTCTGGAAAAAGAGACAGGTAACATTTAATCAACTAGAAGTGAACAGCGCCAAAAGGCTTTGCAGTTTCTTAGGTTTCATACAGACAAATAAATAACTGAATCTTTGCGGAAGAATGGATTAAAATTTGACAGCTCCACTATTTTTCTGACACATTTCTTGATTTTTACCATGATTTTTCCTTCTTTATCCTTTATTGCTTGCTTTCATTTTGACTGTTTTTATTTCATTTAGCTTTTCACTTGAGCTTTTTCTTTTCTCACAGTTTTACATCTACTTTTCTTCTTTATTTCTCTCTTTCTTTGGTGTTAAATTTCTGTTTTTCTTTGATGTTAACTACTTTTTCCCATTCTTATATCTACACTTTTCTTGTTTGCTCTTTTCTCCTTTTGTTTGTTCTGCAAAAGCTTTCTATATTTCTTTGGTTTTACTTTTTTATTTCATTACTCATTCTTCTTCCCTTCAATTTTTAATTTTCTTTCCTCTTCAATTATTAAAATATTTTCTATTCTTCTCACTTTTTCTTCTTTAATTCACCTTCCATTTCTCATATCATCAGTCTTAGATTTTACATTTTAGAAAACTTTGTATATTGGTCATTCCGTTAATTATTCTCCTTCGTTCACTGTTTTTCCATCTTTTCTATTATGTTCTTTTTCATCATCCACTCTTTCATCCTTTTACTTAATGCAATTTTCACAACCATTTTCTATTACTTTTAATTTTTTTCATTCTTTAGTTTGCTTCTTTCTTTCTTCATTTCCCATCTTTTCCTTCATTCCCTCATTTTTAAAATTCTTTTTTAATTCTTTCTTAGATTAGATGCTTTGTTTTGTTCTTTTTTCTTCATTTCCTTCCTTTTATTTGTGGCCATTTCTAACTTTTTCCACATATATATATCTTTCTCTAATATTTCCTTCCTCCATCTCTTTTTCTTTTTCTTTCTAGTTTCTTCTCTTCACTCACTCCTCTTTATCTTTTTCCTTTTTTCACTGCTTTTCATTAATTTCCTTTTTTCTTCTTTTCTTCCCTCTATAATTCTTTATTTCTCCTCTTTCTTTTGTTTATCCAGTTTTTCCTTAACATTTTCATTACTTTCTTTTCAAAATCTTTCTTTCAGCAAATTCTATCGTTAGTGTCATTGCCATTAATCTTATCACTGTCAGAATACTCCTACACATTTTTTTCCTCTCAGGACAGACATATCATTTCTCCTTGATACTTTTCACATATAAACCAGTGAAAATGAAATGTTCTCCAAGGCCATTTGTTACATTAGAATAACACAGCAATTAGCAAAACTTTGTTCATGTGGATATTTCAAGGACTTAAAATCACAAGTGAAAAGTACACCTGTATTTACAAAAGATTCTTAAGACTTAAACAATAACAGTTCTCTTTGTATTAGTTTTTGGAAATGTAATATCACATTTTCAAGGAGGAAATAAAAATGGATGCACATGTAATCAAGTTAAATGTCATTAATTAAATAAAGTACAAAGTTATTAATATTAATTAATGGCATAATCACTATCATTAGCAATGACAGTCACCTAATGTAAAGTAATTTTTCTATTCTGGTGGCTTTAATGTCAAGAAAGCTGAGAAAGAGACCTGAATTGATGTCTTCCTTATTTTGTAGGTCTGTTCATAAGTTGGATATGTTCATAAGTTGGAACAGTTATGTACAGTGCATAACCAGCGTCAGTTAGTCAAATGTTTGTCTCAGTATATAGTGTATATATTATCTTTCTATGCATAAAAACCCATTAAAGAAGAAGAAGCAGCAGCAGAAGCAGCAGCAGCAATAATAATAATAATAATAATAATAATAATAATAATGACGACAACGACAACGACGATGACGACGACGACATTATTACGATAATAATTCTGTTTCGATTGTTTACATTGAACGTGCATATTAAGTGGAAGTGATTGTCTTGTTTTTCCAGTTCTGTGTGCGTGCGCATACAAGGCCATGCTTATCTGTAGTATGGACCACAAAGATCCAGTGGCGTACCTAGAGTGTGGCAGGCATGTCACGTGCCCTGAGTGCTATTCTCGGATAGTGAAAAAATAAATAATTTTCTTCAGATGCATTGTTAATGTCTTTGATTATGGCCAGATTGTTGATCCACTTTTATTCAAAATGTATGAAACTTTATGTTCAAAAGAGTGGAAAGTCATCCTGGATCCATTTCTTATCTTTCACTGAGTTTCCAGAACTAATTCATCTGCTCAATGACATCCACTGATCACCAGAGTTTACTGAGAAGCATTCATAAAGCCAAGTACAGCAAATATCAGAAGTAGTGTGATACGTGGAAGTTGATTTTGAGGGGTAACAGTCCACGTTAGAGATTCCTTCCTTGGTTTTATCCAGATAATCCTGAATAATGCCAAGAGCTTGCTTATTGATATCTTGAAACAAATAGAGAAAGTCGAAATGGAGCTACAAGATTGTCAGTCACAGTGCTATGACGATGCTGCTGCGAAGGCTAGACACACAAGTGATGTTCATCAAAGAATAAGTAGGATAAACAATCTGGTAGTGTTTGTGAATTGTGACAATCATTCACTTAACTTGGTGGGTGTACATGTAGCCAAACAGAATACAATGATGATCATGTTATTTTGGAACCATTGTTCAACACAGTGCTGGAAAAAGATAAAAAATAGCTGTGCCTTTGATTGTTAAGTCGTGGTTCGAAACCCGGTGGAATGCAAGGACAGAAGCAGTGAAGCTCATCAACAAGTACCTTGAGGAGATACTTTAAGTTCTCCAGAACATGATAGAACATACAAAGAGATTACAGAATCCCATGATGCTGTCCTGGATTTGAAAGCTATCTGAAATCATGTTGATGATCAAAGAAAAGTGTTGGTCAGTGAGTCTCTGTCAAGGATGGTATTTTGAAGTTGAAATAAATAAATGAGTAAACAGATGCTGGGTTAATAGCTAAGGAGGAAATAGAGAGAGTTATGATGATAACATTCAACTGTCTTCACTGAGAAATGGATGTAAGCTTTTTTCATGACATTGACACCAAGTTCTGGTTCCTTATCAATGTCGGGACAGTGTTATGGCACCAACAGTAAGAACCTGAAGTGCAAAAATTTGGGAGAATCATACAGCTCTGATGATGAACAGCAGTGATATGAAGAAATTTCGTATTGCAGAATGTTACCATTAAATCAGGCTATGAAGACCTGGGGAGCTTCTCGAATTTACTGTTCAGTATGGAGATGAGAGCTCTTCGCTAATCTTTGCATTGCTATTCAGACAATGCTAGTCATCACAGTTTCCATCGCCACTTGTGAGAGATTATTCTGCAAGTTTAAACTAATACTTTAGAATTTGAGAGCCCCCATGTGTTAAGGCAGTCTATGTAGTCTTGTTCTGTTGAGCGTAGAAAGAGAGGAAACTGTACAAACTCACCTTGACCACATCATTGACCAATTTGCATCAGCAAAAGCAATGAAGGTGTTGTTGTAATTTTCATGTTGTGCCATAATTTGTTAATTAAAAGATTATTGAGCTTAACATGTGTTTTTGAGCTGATATTATGGTAAGTTATCTAAAACAGGGGTCCCAACCTTTTTTTTGCATGGCACACCGGTTTAATAATGACAATATTCTTGTGGACCGGCCGACGTGGAGAGGTGTTAATCATGATTGGAATATAGATGATAAGTCATTCATAAAACAAATTTAATATTAAGTTCCAAGGAAATGAATTTGTTCTTATTTTACAAATAAATATTGCTGAATCATACCATTTCCTCGCAGCACGGTAGCATATGATTTGTGGCCCCGATACTGGCCAGCGGCCCAGTGTTTGGAGACAGCTGATCTAAAAGATGGGTGTCACCATGTCAGATGTTTGGACAGGGGTGCAATTTCAGTGCTTGACATAGGTGCTATTTTACATAGATATGTCTCTGTGTGGATAAACTGCAGCTAATAAATTAAGATGAAGGTAAAAAAAGTAGTCATAAAATTAAGAAAGATTTTTTTTTAAACAAAACTAAACTGTAACTATACAATTAATTGAATGAAGCTTTTAAAATAATCCACCAAGTTTTTCAATGTTATTACAATAATAATAATAATAATGTAACCACAGAGAATGTGTGTTCATGAAGAAAACAATTAAAATACAATAAATAAATAATGTTTAATTTGAAAACCTATAAATTTGGTAACTGTAAGATTTTGCATTAGAAAATGTTAGCCCCAAATACACAGATTTTAAAATTTTTACACTGAAGACATGCAATGTTTTGATTACAAACTGCTGTCTGTAACTCAATTTAAAAAGAATTCTCTATGGCTGTTCGTTCATAAGTCGGACGTTCGTAACTCAGGAACTCCCTGTAATTCATTGAATGATACCTTCTATAGCAAAATCTGAGGATGAAGTCCCGGTTGGATCAGTTTGATATAGGGTGGCCCAAACTTCCAAAAAGGAGGACATTCGATGCCAAAGTTCCCAACCTGGGGGCCACAGACCCCAGTGTTTCCCAACCTGGGCGCCACAGATACCTGGGAGTTCACAAAAGGTATTACAGGGAAGCATTTCCAAAAAGGAGTATATTGCAGACTGAAAAGAAAGACTTGTACAGATTGACTCTCTTGGATATGTTGTTAATGATGATGATCACAGGCATTTCTTTCATCATCAAAGCACTTTCACAGTATCTTGGGGCACTCCTCCTCATCTAGACTCTGGAAATAACTTTTTAGGACTTCCAAAAGTATTCTGTTAATAGATGGCAAAAGAGAAAGCCATCTAGTCACAACATGCTGCAATAGATTGCACTTAGCAACATCCACAAATTCACAGAATTCCTTTAACTTTGCTGTTCTTTTAGCTGAGATGCTGACATGGTTGGACACTTTGAGCACAATATTTTCAATATCAATTTCCAGTTTTTCTGTCGCAAATCTTGTTGCATTGTGCAAAATTTGCGCCATACAATTTGCAGCAATAATGTTCTTTTGAGACATTTTTAGTTTCTGATAAACACTGTTGTGTTTTTCATAGTTTACACTTGCATTATTATCAGCAGTATATACAGACACTTTATTGAGATCTAAACCTGAAGTCTCTAATTTAACCAGTAGCTGATTTGTTATGGCCTTTGATGATTCATCACTATTGCTGTAAAAGTCAAGTAACGCATGTTGCACTCCTTTCTCAAAATGAAAGTATCTCAAAAGTATTGGGAAACACTTTGTTGCACCATTATTTGAAGCATCAGTTGCTATTGAAATTGGCAAGTCGTGCTCTTTGATAAACTCCACAAGGATATTTGCACACAGAGCTTTTGCTTCAGTTTCCCCACATGTTATGCCTTTCACTATCAATGAGTCACTGTATATTTCTTTGTCTTTGTTCTTTTTCTTCACAATCAACACTTCTGAACAATTGATCAGGCTTCACTGCACGATACGCTTTATAGTTCTGCAGTCATGATTTTGTCATCTTACTTCATCGAAATGGGGAAAAAATGCTAACGATGATGATGTACCATTAGTATGAGTGTTAACTATATGTTTATCTGTAGCTGTGTGTCATTCAACTGCACTTTTTCCCTTAATGCCAATCTCCACATCACAATGGCATAGTGTACAAAAGACATGAAAGTCATCTTTTCTGCTTTTAGCAATAAATCCAAATTCTTTGACCAATTCATAGTTGAATGTAATCTTTCTTTTTGGCATTTCTTTAAGGTTTTGAAACAAGAACAAAAAGGTAAAACACTATAAAAATAAAAGGTGAATAAATGCTGCTGGTCGGCAAACTCTTATCAAAATTGGAATTAACGTTGTAAGAAGAGTTTGTATTTGAATTTCACATGTCTAGAGTTGTGATTGTTTTAAGTTGACAGTCATGTCCTATTAATTGTCTGAAATCATATCAATGTGAAGGTGTTGATGAGTGTCTTTTAGAATCGGATTGACTGCTGTTGCCTGTTGTCTTGTGGAAGCTGCCAATGATGTATTCTGAATTGGTTGCTATACTGTATAATTAACGAAGCTGACTTGTAGTCACTGTATCTCTTTTTTGTTAATTAATTGGTGGAGTTGCAAAATTGATGAAACACAGAAGCGTATTTAGGCTGTGAATACAGGGAGAGAAATGTGTTCCTATTCCTGGTACAACTTATTTAGAGGCTCAGAACTAGAATGTCTGTTTATATACCACTTCCAACAATGGGTAAATAAATAAATGTATGTCATTTAGAACAGCATCCTTAGCATTGATCAGAAATAATAGCGTATTGCATTCCTTGGAGAATATGTCTAGAATCTGATGATCCGCAATTAGGAACATAAGTTTTATCTGACACTTGAAAGCACATACGGCCTCTTTAAGCAGAAACTCAGTTAATCGGAATACATCTAAAGATTTGTTTCTCTGACAGCCCCTCATGTTGACAAAATCAGAGCAATGGTAAATTATTAAAAATCTCACATCACAGAGTGTATTGTCTGTATCCCTATGTCTCGTCATCATCAAAGAAGGGAATTTGTTTCCCAGCATTAGGCTACATAAGTTGTCTTTAGACAGATGATAACCTGTATCCTTTAATTCCTGAAGCTGGTGATCGCCAAATGTAGATAAATAAAAATCATTATAAAAGCACAAGCCTAGTAATGAACCAAACATTAATTCTATCATAATCGTGTCAGAAGTCCTGTATTAGACACCCCCAGCCCATGTTGATTTAATCAAAGCAACATTAAATTACTAAACATCTGATATCCCTGGGTGTATTGTCCTTTTTCCTATTCCTCTTCGGCGAAGAAATCTAGTTGCTGTTTGCTTTCACTTCCCGCTGTTTCATGGCTTTCACTTCCCACTGTTCTAAGTATATCTGAGGTGATTTTTCTGTTTGACCCCAAAAAGGAGGAGACATTAATGTCTGGTGCGACCCTGTGCCAGATGGAGGACAGAGTACTCAAAAGCTGGACTGTCCAGCACAGAGCTGGATGTCTGGCCACCCTAGTTTGACATTGGGTGATAACCACAACTTTTGGCATTTGTAAATCCTAACTACTTAATGATGATTGGGCAGCTACTTTGATTCCTACTTTTGTCACCTTATTCATAAAAGTTTATTTTTATTCATGAAAAGATATAAGTTACTTGCTCTCTCTATTTTATAGGTTAGCTTTTGTTGATCTTTCATATAACCTTTTTACTGAGAACATCTTATTCTCAACAATCGGCCATCTTGCTGTTAAAATTTAGTAACATCAATACAAACAGTATTGTTTAAAACCTGACCTACAAGCAATTTATTGGTGGTGAGAAGAAATATAATCAAAATAATTAGGGATTAGCAATTTTAATTTTGACCCACTTGTTTTATTCAAATTGATTGGACAATGTCAGTGATCTTTGAATTTATTCTTATTATTGGATGAAGTATTGTAACACAATATTTAATAATAAAAATAATGCCAGTTGATTAATGTAATCACCCTCAAAATTCATAATGCAAGGAAGGTAATTTTCTGATCAAAGGAAATGTTAAAAGAACTATTCACAATTTCTTATTGGAAATAATAAATGATGGTTAGAAAATTTTGTTGTTTTTTCTTATTTTTCATATTTTGTTACCAATGATTGAAATGCAAGGTGGTGGTGGTGGTGGTAGTAGTAGTAGTAGTAGTAGTAGTGATGTTGATGTTGATGTTATTTCTTTGCTCTTCAGCTTTAACTGTTATATTTTACATGTTTCTGTGGAAAACAACAAAGTTTCCCCATGTCTAACTCGTGGTTATGACAAATATATATAAGTAACAATTAAAAATATCATTGAAAATGAATTGTGCTACCTTTCAAAATTAGATTTCCTTCTTCATCAAGATTATATGGCATAAACAGTTTTCTCTAGATCTTCTTCTAAACTAACTAATAATGTCTACATATTTTTCTGTTATGATCCCCATCAATATCATTGTCAACATTACTGTTTCACATGATAGAGTTTAGCAAAATTTCATGTGAGAATTTTACAGAAGCTCATTAAAAACTTTCCAAGTATTAAATCTCTTATTTAATTTTTGTCTTGTTGCCAGTGATAATGTATATTATAATTTTGTAAAAAAAACAAATGTAGCTAAGCAGATAAATAATAAATTATAATTGACCAAATGTCCATCCACTGTAGTACTCACCTACCGCAAAAACCACACAACATAAACACATGAAACTTTCTGCATGTACCAATATAATAAGGTTTTTAGCAAATTAGTAAACTCATTCTAAAATGGTCACATTTTTTGTGGCTGCCCTTGTTTGAAATTTAGTATCGCTCTTAGAGAGGAGGTGGTGAGATTAATCTCTCTGCTACTTTCACCCTCTCTAAGAACGTCAGCTAGGAGAGGAGATTATTTTCTCTCTTACTTTCACCCTCTCTATCAAAGATACAATGACTGTTTACACATTTTAAAAAATGCTTAATCACAAGAGCAGTGTTTATTATTTTAATAGATCGTTAAAAAACTATATCACTTTTTAAAAACAAATTAAATTAAACAATATCTGATTTCCATCTCTCTATCTATCTATTTTATTTTTTTTTTTGACAGCAATTTAACCCGCTCTTTATTGCAGAGCGAGTCGCCGGGTGAGGACTAAATTATTTTGACCATGAAAAACTGTATATTTGAACACTTCGACTCAAATGCATCATCACTTTTCAGTAGATTTTAAGTGACTCATTTGTTTTATGAATGTTTCCAACTGAAGTTGTAATAAACTTATATTTCTGTACTTATATTTCAAAATAAGTCACAATAGGGAAGGTGGTCGCGATTGTAAACTGTAAAATTTCACACCCCTGCTCACTTGATGTTAAAAACAAAGCACAAATAAAAAGAAATAAGAGAAATAATGAAAAAAACAGAAGTAAATACATAAATTCAAATTATATAGTTATTTCTTTGAATAAATGAAATTGTTAAAATGTTTTTATTTGTGTACCATTTTTAACATCAAGTAGGTGAGGGGGTGACAATTTACAATTAGAACCACATCCACTACATTGTGTCAAGAATAAAAAAATTCATATTTTTACAAGATGGCAAATGAAAGGTTGGTTAGTCTATTCATTTCAAAATCAAAAAGTAAATAAATAAAATTGTTTGGTGATAAGATATATCAAAAATAATTTACGCTTTTCAAACAGAAATTAGAGAGGAATACCCCCTCCGCCTTTTTATTTGACAGCAACAACCTGCCTGTTAGGTCGGGATTTCAGCTAGTTAAATAAATCTAATGAAAAAAACCAGTTATCTCTAGATCTATAGAAAAAGTAGATTCCCATGACAAAATGAAACTGTAATGTTGGCTTAAGTAGAATATGTCAATGGACAAGTAAATCAACTTGTGTTCAAATTGTTAACAGTTCTATTCATTTTATTTCTTCTTCTTCTTCTTCTTCTTCTTCTTCTTCTTCTTCTTCTTCTTCTTCTTCTTCTTCTTCTTCATCATCATTATTATCATTATTATTATTTAGTTGTTATTATATAAAAGTTATTATTTAAAGAAACAAATAGACTTTGCTTTTGTTCCTTGTGTATCCTCAACCACTCTACTTTAGTCTCAATGTTGCATAAAACTCCTAGACATAGACACAGAGAAAAAGGAAATAAAGAAGTGTTCTGTGTTTGGATATTTCTAGTGATAATCATCTCTTATAGAGTTTGGATTGATTGGATAAACACCATCTTATAGTAATTGTCTTCAATGGAGTTTTCTATTCTTGGAATATAACTGAATTCCAGATTAGGATTTGGGTCATTCCAGATATAGGATCAATCTTCCATAGGTTAGTTGATTATTCAAGTAACATGTGTGTTAATGCAGATATGTCAGTTTTCTCTTACGGTTTGACTTGTGGACTTGTCCCCCTGGTAAGAGCTCAAAGGTTAAAAGTTCCATGTCAGTTCCTTATATGAAGGAAATATTTATTTTCTAATCAGGGCAAAAAGTGGGTTATAGGAACTAGGTATGCAGTAAGGTACAGCAAGGGGTTCCGGGCACTGTAAACCCCTGAGGGTAATTACAAAAAAAAAATATGGCCAAATTTGGGGCTGTTTTGAGACAATATAACCTACACTGAAATTGAAAAGTAGTTATACACCATACCCCTGTGTAATCCCCCCATTTTAATCATTGAAAGTGACTCATGTTACCTTAGTGGCAGCAATATCTGCTTATTCCTAACAGTGACACTGGTCAATGTTTCAGCTTAGATAAAAGTTAATATTTCAAATTTAGATTTGCAATGCAAGCAGGCCTCTCCCACTTGGAAGATTGGTGCTACACTCTGCCTATTTCCATTTCTCCACCCTATACTTCACTATTGACAAATCCAGCTGACCAGACACCATATCAATAGGCAAGATTAAATTTGCCTATGTTGAACACACACCAGAAGATAATGCCCAACCACACTTACAAAAGCCACAACACAACAATGATGATGGCAAATCAAAAAAATAACAAAATCTGGCAGAACAATCAATTGGAAAAAACATTTTAAGACATACATATATTACTTACTTAATGTGCAACATATACATTTTCTCACGCACATCTCTTTTCTCCTCTTCACATTATTTTCAATAGAGCAAGTATATTGATCTAGAAGAGAAGTATTGTGTATTCAAACTATGAAGACCAGAAGTCAAATGATAAAAATAGTTTTGTCATTCATATGCGACTGAAAGAGTAACTCTTGACAGCACCCAAAAATTGGTGCCAAAATGCAATTATTCATTTCTAGACCAACCAGAAGAATTCCTTAGAACTGTTTTGAAAGCCCTTTTGGGAGCCTATGTCAACCCATAAATGATTACTCCACTCAACTTAACCAGTGGTGAATTCATTTTACCACCGGACTGACTGCATGTCATTCTGCCACTTACAACTATTGGGTATGCTGAAAAGTCTGTTTGATTTATTAAGTAAATATAAAAGACAATTTTTTTTCAACATTAACTTCATTGTTCATCCTCCCAGAACTTTTTATCTTTTTCAGCAAAGAACTGCTCTCAGTGCCTTTTGCAGTCTTTCAGGGATTTAATTTTTTCTGTAAAAGAATTCTGTAAAGACTGAAATAAATGGTAATTTATATTTACAATATCTGATGAAAATGGCAGATGAGTGAAAACTTCCTGATCAAGCTGTAATCATTTTTGCCTGGTCATCAAATAAACCTGCAATAGTTTTATCCTCATGAAATATTACATCCATTCTTTTGGTTCTCAGCCTTTTCGGTGAACGACATGTCACTGATACTCAGTTAGCCGACAGCAGTTTCCTCCTGCGGATGATTTCGGAGACAACCTGCTTTTCACCGATTGCCTTTTTGTTGAATATTTTTTTACCATTTAGAGGGTAAAAAATGAAAAATGTTCTATTTTACCTCTTAAATAACAACATTGGAAGAACAGGATGATAAAAAACATATATTATAAAATGAATTTTTGCGACTGATCAGAGAAATAATCCAGCAGACACCGACACCCTATTTTAAAAACATAATTAAACATGAAAAAAATTAGTTCTTGAGTTTTTTCTTGGCTTTGAAAGAAAGAAGAAAGCCCAAATTTCAGTCAAGGGAAATGGAAAACAAATTTTCTTTAATTATTAAGTAGGATATCGCAAAGTATATTTTTAGTTTACTTTTAGGTTCCCGGTCGTTTCTTTGAACAGAACAAGTTTTGTTTTCATCAGGTGTTGATTTTCTGCTGAAAAAAAAATCTTTTGTCATTCTTATAAGTTATATATGTTTAATTTTATATGTGGTCAATAACAACAACAAATTACTTCTTCGAGGGATGTGTCTCTCTTCTATCCTCAACAGAAAAATTCAACTGTTCTGTCAAGAATGTTTAAGAAATTTTTCAAAAATAAAGTAGGCCTCCGAAAATTGATTTGAAGAAAATTAGTTAATTTAATGATTAATTGACTGGATTTAGAAAAACTTAAAATATATTGAAAATTACTCTTGTTAATGTTACGGCAGCAGTTTTTCAAATTTCAAAAGTAGATGATTTACATCTAAATTAATAGCCAAAGTTAGCCATTTTATAGCCAAACAAAATTTTGGGGTCGTCAAACCAAAAAGACCCAAATAGGTTGTCTCCAAATCGTCCGCAGGACAAAACTGCTGTCGGCTGACTGTGTGTCGACAACATGTTGTTCGGCAAAACGTCTGGACATGTTTCTTTCAACAAATTTCAAATGCTTTTCACCGATTGGTGCTTTCAATTGGTCTAATTGTGATTAGTACTTGTTTGAATCAGTTGAAGTATCTCATAATAGAGGACTGCCTTCTCATCCCACTATATACACAGCATCTCCTTTGAATGAAGACTGGCCTTTGGTACAGCTAATGTTCATTTTGCTTGCCTCATGATCTCTTGCATTCCATTTTGTTGTGAAGTCCACTTCTCATTGCCTGTCATGATTTGTATAAAAAAGAAACATTTTGGTAATGTTTAAGTAGTGAATTGCACTTGGAAATATGGTTCAAGAGGATTTCTCTGCTTAACTTATGTCAAAGCCTCATATCAAAGCAACTAATATAACTGAGCTGGTGCAAACAATTTTCAATGTTTGATTTGGATATTTACAGTACATTGGTTATCTCTTGCTTACTATAATATTGATTATTCTCAAGTAATGTCTTTATTTGAGTGATGTCAACCACAACTGGTTTTACCAGCCAACCATGGAGCATCGTTCAGCAAGAAATTTCCAAAACAAAACTTTGCAAACCACTTTCAAAATATTGATCAATTCACAGTGCCTTTTCCATAAACCAAACAAATTCTTTTTGCATATGAGCTATTTTTCTACCTTTCTTGATATTCTGAAAATGTTGCTTATGTTTTCTTCAATATCAGAATTATTAACCAAAAATACACCAATTTTGACAATTTTTTTAAAAAGTGCGCTAATATGACAGCTGTGACAATACAATCCAAATGTAATTACAATTAACTTTAATGTAATTAGTTAAAACTAAACACTCTTAATGCCATCTAACTACAAACACAGAACAAACTTTTAGCCAAACCAATTTATTTTATTGCTTCTCAAATCCACACCATGTTTCAATGCAGTTATTCAAAACTGTTATGAACATTCACAATTAGAATCAAAACTTAAATTGATTTGTAGTTAAAGAACGATTGACTAAATATTTTCAATCACTCATTAAAAAGGGAACACTCATACTTTGTAACAAAATATAGAACTTAATTACAAACAAACAAACAAACTTTAGTTGTGTGATGAGAACTATGAAGGGTATTCCACAAACCATTGTAAAACAAGTACAATAAAACCTTTCTTTAAATCCTATCTTCTCTTTATGATTTCACTTGTTAACCACTTGATTTCATGTCATGTTAACATTTCTATACCAGTCAGCAGAAACTCAATGCGATCTACAATGGGTAAAGGAAGCAGAAATAATAATGCACCTATTCACACACATGTAATTTTCATCTTCCAATGATTTCTATAGAGCCTAAACCTATCCCTACTTTGTCTCTTTTTCATCATCAGCCTTTTAACGGCTGTCGTTTGACATAGACTTTCCCCAAGATTTGCCAGACCTCTTAATCATGGTAATCTTGGCCCCAATATTTTCTGAACTTGTCTAAATTTTCTGTCAGCCACAGTTTCACATATGATCTCTGGGTATCCATGTTATGAGTTGTGATGTTGAGCGGTTGTCTGACATTCTTGCAACATGGCCTGCTCATTGACATTTGAGTTTTCTAATGTATTCTATGATATCTCTGACTCCCGTTTTTTCGCTGATATACTGTGTAGTCTTGTGATCCCTCCATGTGAACCAAGCATGATCCTCTCCTGTGCATGTTGCATGGTTTGCAGTTTGAGAGCCAATCTGGTTAGCTTCTATGTTTCAGCACCATAGATGATTATCGGGAGGACACATTGGTTATAGACCCTTCTTTTCAGGACTAATGGGATTGTTTTGTTCTTGAATGTTGAGCTTGCTCTACTGAAAGTTTGCCAGCCTTGGGTGATTCTTCATTTGATTTCTTCTTCTTTTTAAGATTCCATGGAGATTCATTGTCTCAGGTAGATGTAATGATCTACTTTCTTTAGTTCTGTGTTTTTCGATTTTGATATTTGTGACTTTGTCCTCCGCATATTTGTTGTACATGACATTGGTTTTACTAAAGTTCATATGAAGACCTACATTCTTGCTTTCTTCATTCAGTTCATCTAACATTATCTGGTGTTCATGAAGGTTCTTGGCAAAACTGTTGGCAGCAAATCATTGGTTACTTAGGTATTTGCCATCAATTCTGATTCCTTTATTTGTCCAGTCTAAATTTAAGAAGATTATTTCAAGGCAATCTGTGAAGAGTTTGGGCAAGCTTTTTCAAGCTGGAAGGTCTCTGAGTCTTTATGTATCCTGATAAAGGAACTGCTCAGTTGGTAGATATGTTGCAGAACTCTGACATATATAGGGTTGACTTGAAATCAACAAATGCTACAAAAATGGTATTTTGTATTCTGCTGCCTTTTCTTTTAGTTGATTCTTTAGAGATTGCTTTGTCAGCCTGTTTGAGTAGGTCTATGGTGATGTTATCTGGGCCAGGTTCCCTTCATCTTTTTGACTGTTTGATGACTTGTTTCACCTCCAACAGAGTAACTTCTGCGAAATCTTAAAATTATAGTTGGACAACTTAAATTGTAGGGTTAGTTGGAATATAATAACATTCCTCTACAAAACTTTACATAAGTGAGTCACAAGGGACAGGATAGAAGTACAGTTTAAACCAGATACTTGTACACACACACACTGTGGGGAC
This sequence comes from Architeuthis dux, assembly GCA_006491835.1. Taxonomy (NCBI): domain Eukaryota; kingdom Metazoa; phylum Mollusca; class Cephalopoda; order Oegopsida; family Architeuthidae; genus Architeuthis; species Architeuthis dux. Next base: position 15,079,171 of record VCCN01000724.1, on the reverse strand, counting down.
TAACTTTACTTTCTAATAATGAGATTTATATAAGGATGTAGCCAATGATAGAAGCATTTAACCTAGTTTATGTTGTCAAATATATTCTTAAATTCATTAGCACAAGCATTCACAACCCACCGCCTGCAAAATCTGCTGTTGTTGGGAGGGTATATTATTTTGATATTTTTCCTGTCTGTCATTCTTGAATGTATTCAATTACTCTCAATTCTGATGGTGTGTTCCACATCTTTAGTAAGACATGTAAACAAATCATTAATCATGGCTACTGATAGACAAGAAAAAGAAATAGAATGATCTCTCTTTGTGTATGCCCCGAGCTGCTCTAATGTCTCCTTTTAGAGAAACTGGGATTTGAAGTCAGTAATTAACAAGAACTTTAAGTAGTGGATGAGCTGTGAAATATGTATGAGCTCCAAATAAGCTTTTCTTTTTTTAACAATCTACATATATTTATGCATTATATATCTATCTATACATATATATCTGTATATGCAGATGCATATTTGCAAATCTGTTTGTGAACTTATCTATTTATCTGCATACTTCTGTGTACAGTGTGCATTTTCACTTGCTCATGTTCATATATGTTTACATATGTATCTATTAAAGCCTCTTATGTGTCTGCTGTTCTACCGACTGAACTAACGAAGATCATGGTAGACAGGAATCTTTTATCCTACACTTTGTTGGCTTCTCCATTCTCACGTTCTGATTTTAGGCACGAATATAATGCAGCTCTCTTATGTCGACAGTATGAAATCAAATGATGGATAATTTTATATCCAATCGATAGAATATGATAATTATAATCTATCAGGGTATAGATGAGACTATTCACAGCAATGTATGTAACATTTTGACACCTGCTCTCCAATTCCATTCGTGTTCAGATGGTTTGAGTCCACATCATTCAACACTGGAAGACGATTGGATCAGCTGAAATGTGGTAACAACAACAGCAATACAAAGAATGTATTCAATAGTCTTAACAACTTTTTGAATCATAATGACTCTTCTCAAAATTAAAGAAAGTATCTTGTGCATAGATATGTTTATAAAGATTTGTTTATACATACACAGTCACACACACAGTCACATGAATATACATATAGAGAGTGTTGTGCAAGTTCACACTTCAGAAGAGCTAGCTCATAGTTCAGTTCACACAGATTAAAAGGAACTAGTTCATAGTTCACAATTTTGCAATTTGAACTAAGTTCACAGTCCTAAAAATGAACTAGTTCACGTTCATTCAAGTAATTTTTGGATACAGGTTCAATCAAATTTGACGATTGACTAAGTCGAGTATGAGTGCTCAAAATGGACAAAAACAGATACAAATAAGGATTGCAACTGATTAAACATGTATTATTTCATATTATTTTTATTCATTTATATTATTTATTTGTTATTATTTTCATGATTTTTTTTTATAATATTAATATCATTAAAAAAACTTGACAAAAAACTCATTTAAATATTTCTCCCAAAGATTCTGTCAAGATATGCACAAATATTAATATAAAATAAAAATTAAATATTTAAAAACTGTTTAAGTCATTTAAATATTTCTCCTACAATTCCGTAAAAAATTTCACTTTGAAAACTTTTAACCATTTGCAATCAACTTTTGTCCATTTTGTACACCAGTACTCAACTTTGTCAATTGTCAAATTCGATTGAACCCGGATCCAAGAATTACTGAACAAGAAAAAACTTAAGAACACTTGTTTTAAAATTTTAATTATGTTTTAATAGATTGTCGAGGATTTTAAAAGTTCAGTGATGATATCTATGCTTTATCTTTGCTAAATATTTCAAATAAATTATTATTCCTGTAATAACTTGAACTTTGAGGAAGTAAAGAAGTCAAGTCAAGAAAAATATAAGAAAGATAAACCTACCTGTTTTTCTTATGTGGAAATACTTGCAGTTTTGTTCGTTTCAGTCATCTGTTTCTTCTTATGATTATTACTGGTTAGAAGCTTTAGTGCTTGTTAGTCAATGCGAAAACAGGAGGGAAAACAGGATGGGAGTGTAGTTAGTTCTTTAGAAGAAATAGCTCATCTTCCAGATGTAGTATAACGCTGGTTGTACTTCTTCTTCACGCCGAGAGAGAAAGCGATGTCATTTATTTTTCTAAATGAGTTGGTCACTTTTCTGAGTTACTACTAAGAAAATCAAGGGTTGTTCCTCCTTCTTCCACCCATATGGGTGAAAGAGCCAACTACTTTGCCTCTGATCTGCCACATTCAAATCTAAAACTGCTAACTACTCCTAACTGGCTCTCTCCTCCCTCCCCCCTGTCAGGCAGGGGTCCTCTTTGTGCAACCTGTCACTAACGGCTTCAGATCTCAACTCCTTCCTATTTTCAAATCTGGGCCCCTTTTAACGGCTACCAGTAATAAATATGATCTGTCCAGTTTGTCATAAATTCCTAGCCCTGGTAATAAGATATGGAATTTTTTGTCATGAACACAGAGTGCATTTCGTTATGGCAATAATTTAGGAGAGAAAATAGACACGACCAGTCTTGGCCGTGGAATTACTCAAACTGACTGGATTCACCGAAAGCGCAGCAAATCACAGATGTTGACCTTGTGGAAACTTCCGGATGCGGCTGTCTGGAGGACAACTGTCTAGACCAGCAAGGGGAGTAAATCTAAAAATAGGACAAGCTACCCCTGTTGTCTAGCGGGTTATAACTCCACCTCCTCCCCCAGTTTCTTTAGTGCAGTGCTTAGAGATTTAGATTGTCAGTAGCCCTAATGATCCTGGCAGATCTTCTAAGAACCATTTCTGTAGGAGGTGTATAGTAAGCGGAAATTTGTTCTGGCCTTGTGATTTCAGGATCAGGGCCAATCTGGGGAGTAGTAGATTGATCAGGTTCAAGGTTTTTTTTTCCATAGGCAGAAACAACGCTTGAAACATTTTTAATAGTTTCTTTAGCACTAGGACCCTTGGTGAGGAAAATATCCACCAACTTGAGTGTGTGTCCACTACAACCAAAAAGTGTTTGTCTTGCATGGCTTTAGCATAGTCCACATGCAAGTGGTGCCAGGGTTGATTAAGCCATTCCCAAGGATGTAATTCTGCTTTAGTTGGATTTTTGCAATGCTCCAGACATTGGAGATAGTGTTTTACAAGGGACTCCGGATCTCTGTCCAAATTTGGCACATCAAATGTAGCTGCATGCCAACTCCTTCATTTGGGATACACCAACATGCCCCCCAGGAAGTTTGGTAAGTAAAGTTTGCCGATGGGCAGTAGGAACTATCATCCTGTAACCCTATAGTAGACAACCATTTTGAGTGGAAATCTCATTTCTTTTGCAAAAGAAGGGAAGAAGCTCAGATTGAGAATCACAAATAGAAATAGGCCAACCCAGTTCACAATATTTGAACACTTTGGAAAGAATAGTAATAATCTGTGAGGGTATGTATCCTTATTTCGGATGCATTTATAGGAGAACTGTCCAAAAATAGACTAGATTAGTCCACTCAGCATGAATGGGAATATTTTCAGCAGTTACAGGAAGAGGCAATCTGCTGAGAGCATCTGGAGTACCAAGGACTGCACCAGAACGATGAACTAGCTTAAATTTATAAGCCTGAAGAACCAACGACCAATGTTGAATTCTACTAGAAGCCATCTGGGAGATAAGCTTGTTGGGGGGGGGGGATTCCAAGGAGTGGTTTATGGTCAGTGACCAAAGTAAATAAAGGTTGACCCCACAAGTAGTTGTGAAATTTTTTTAAGGCAAAAACAATAGCCAGGGCTTCCTTATCAAGTTAGGAATAATTTCTTTCAGTTTTAGTTAGCATTCTAGAAGCAAAAGTAATAGGACATTCCTGACCATTTATGTTATGGTTTAATACTGCACCTATGCCATATATGCTGCTATCGGCCACAACAGTGATTGGCAGGTTAGGGTCAAAATGTACTAATGCATGTACAGCAGTAGAACTGAAGGTTGTGTCTTGATCTGTACCCCACTTCTATAGAGTATCATCTCTCAAAAGTCTGTTGAGAGGCTCTAAAACACTGGATGCTTGCAGCACAAAGTGTCTATAAAAATTAAATATACCACGGTAAGATCAGAGTTGTTTAATGTTGGTGGGTGCTGGGGCTTCAACTATGGCCTTGACATTATCTTTCACAGGATGTATACCATTGCCGTCAATTTGATAACCTAGGTATGCAACCTCAGTTACTTTGAGTGCACACAATTTTAGCCCAGCATCCTGTAACTTGTAAGTACTAGCTTGAGTCTTTGAAAGTGCTCAGTCTCTGTTGCACCACAAGTCAGGATATCATCCTGATAACACAGCACTCCAGGCACACCCTGAAGTAGCTGTTCCTTGGCTCTCTGAATAATGCCAGGAGTTGAAGTAATTCCAAAACACAGTCTGTTGTACTGAAACAAACCTTTGTTTATCACTGTGTATTGCTTGGATTCATCATTCAATAGCAGCTGTGCATATGCCCGGGACATGTCCAATTTTGAAAAAGATTTACCACCAGACAAGCTAGCAAATAAGTCTTCCAATTTCGGAATTGGATATTTGTTCAACTTTACAGCATTATTAGCAGTTAATTTGTAGTCACCCCAAAGACGAATGGTGTTATCACATTTTAGAACTGGGACTACAGCAGCAGCCATGTCATAGAATGAGTGACAGGAGAAATAATGCCCTCAACAACAAGTCTGTCAAGTTCCTGATCTACTTTAACCCTCATAACATGAGGAATAGGTCTGGCTTTACAATAAACAGGAGGTATTCCTTGTCTATTACTATGTTGAATTGCTCTCCTTTGTAGCAACATAGACCTGGAGAAAGTAGTGTTGGAAACATTTCTGTGATGTCTTTTCCAAAATTAGACCGGTCGGCTGAAATAGATAGAATGAGAAATTTTAGGAGATTGAATTTTTTTTTTGATATCTCTGCCTAGCAGAGTAGGGCCGGGTTTGTCAACCACGATTAGCACAATATTTTTTGTCTCCTCAGTTATTTTAAGTGTTATGTCCAGGTACAATTCACTGAGAATAGGTAATAGTGAACCAGCATGTACTGTTAATTTATCAGAGCATATATATAGGAGACCAAAGTGTTTGATAGGAATGACTGCTGACCAGCGAACGTGTAGTGCCTATGTCTAGCTCCATGTCAGTAGAAGTGTCATTTAAAAGAACTGGAACTCATATAGGTTTGTCTGAACATCCAGTTGCATTAGAAAAAATGCACTCGTCATAGGTTAGAATATTCTTAGAATATTCAGAATCAAATTCAATGCTATTAGGAACTTAAGCATTCTGCTTAGTATTAGCTATCTTGTAGTTTTTCCACTATTTCAAAAACACACTTTCTTTATATGTCCTTTCTTTTTACACTTGTGACATTCTTCGTCTTTCAACGGACAGTTGCTCTTCCAATGCGATTGTCCACAACCAGAACATGGATATTTAGGTTTAGAATTAAATTTTTCTCTTTTGTGGCGAGTTTGACATGAATAGTGTCTGACACTAGTAGAAGGGTGATAACTCATCTCCCTGACATCTCTCGAAGCTGCCTCTTTTAAAAAGACTTATCCTAAAGCTTGTTCAAAAGATAGATCCACCTCTTGTAATAATAATTGCTGTGTCGTGTTGTGATGCAATGCACAAACAGATTTGTCTCTCATGGCATTTTTGAGATGGGGTCCAAAATCGCATGTATGTGCACAAGCCTTTATGCCAGCGACAAATTGTGTAATAGTGTTATTTGCTTCTTGTTTTCTATTAAAAACTTGAAGCGTTCATAGATTAAAATAACCATAGGATTGAAATATGCTTTTAACACACTGGCTAACTCTTCATAAGTACACTCTATCAGAATATGATCTTCATTAAAGGAGACAAAAGAAATATCCTCGTTGCCAATAAATGTAATAACTTGAACTTGAAGGAAGTCAAGAAGTCAAGTCAAGAAAAATATAAGAAAGACAAACCTGTTTTTCTTATGTGGAAATACTTGCAGTTTTGTTTGTTCGTTTCAGTCATCTGTTTCTTCTTATGATTAGTACTGGTTAGAAGCTTTAGTGCTTGTTAGTCAATGCGAAAACAGGAGTGTAGTTAGTTCTTTAAAAGAAATAGGTCAAAACTTTTTCAAATGTTTTTTTCTACCACAGATTAGCGTATATTAAAGGGCAGTGTAGTCTCTTGTGGGATGTTTTTGAATTAAATGAGTATTCTTTGTTAAAAAAAAGGACAGTGTTGAATGTTGTTGCTTTGAAAAAGTTCAACTTGATAAATGGAACAAGTTTTGTCTTGTAACAGTCTTGTAGCAGCAGCCACAGTATTTATACTCATTATGGTCTTCCATAGTAGTATTTATGCTCATTAGTCATTTGGTCTTCAAATGAAAATATGACAAACACAATAAAAAAAATATTTCCAGCCTTATTTCATTTTCTTTTCAAATATGATTTGTCACTTCAGTTACATTATTATCACAAAATCTCAGAGGCAAAATATGAGCGAGTGTCGTTAACTCCTGTAAGTATTGTTAATTCCCATGGGAGTGAACAGCTTTCACGTTCATGTTGATCGTTTCAAAACTGATGCATTCAATTCACTGTTCAGCAAAAATATTGGCACGTTCAATGTATGTGTTCTTTTAATGTGTCCATGCGTAACACTGCTTATAGATACATACATTAGAAAGTACTCATATTTATTAATAAAAACAATATATACATTTATCTATATGAAAACAAGTATTACATTTTATGCATAATTTCTTTTGTATATATTTATAGATAAGTATATTCATGTAGCTGTGTATCTATGCCTGCTTGTGTGTGTGTACAATAATAAATATATGCTTGAAAATATTGTATGGGGGGTATACATATGTGTATTAAAACCAATATGAATTTCTATATATGTGCATATATGTGTAGAGTTATCACTATGAATGTGTACTGGTAAATTCATAAATCTATATACCAGTTGACAGATGCATTTTAATGTGTATGTGTATATATGTGTATATACTTAATTATTAATGTGGCCATCTTTGCATAAGATGCAATTTGGGATAAATTGTCTCATTTCAATTTCGTTCTGTAAGCTGATATTTTTCAAAAGTTTGAGAGAAATAAATCACTTAGTTTGGAAATTGCACTTTTTATTAAGCTATCAACTTTATTAACAAAATATATTGATTTAGACTTTTCTGAATCTTCACGATTGCCAAGGGTATTGTTATCAGAGTCAAAATTGAAAACAAAAGATATTGAAGTCAGTTTTTGCACTTTTCATTGCAACAAGATTAAAATCTGAAAGATAAATTACTTTGGGTTGAATTTCTTTATATCATAGATATATAATACAAATAGAATATCTTGCTCAGAGCCATTTATAGGATTCAGAAAGGTTTGTTAATCATTATTTCTAAGATACCAGCCTCACCATGTAAACTTTCTTGGCTTTCTCTCAAAAGTTTTGAATTTTAAATTGAAAAATAGGAAAAAATTGTATTTACCCTGCAACTATATTTTCTATCACAATTAAAATATTTACAGCTTACAACATACATTATTACATGTTAGACTAGTAGTTTGTAGATTCTGCAAGAATTCATTTAATGGAACTGTAAATTGTAATGCTTGAGTTCAATTTCTAGTGTTGTGTATGTGTTGTCTAATTGCTGGGTCTAAAAGTGCACCTACTAATTAATCTCCAAGACTAGAGGAATCTGTAAGGTCCACTATTAGCACTGATATATTCATTATTTAGATACTTTATGGCAAATGACAAGTGTGGACTGGTGTAATGGTTGGCAATTTTGAATTTGTAACATGAGTTTGAATTCAATTATTGCTCTTTATATCATTTTTGCTCTAAAAAGAGAAAGACATGAATCCAATTTCCCCTGTATCCTATAGCTAGCCAAGTGGGCCAACAAGAGCCATGTTGCTACTATATCTCTTTTTATCCTTGAAAGAGATCATTGAATAGAAAATGAGGATAAGCACTATAATTGAAAACATTAAATTTCTATGAAATATCTCCATATTTCATGGGTTCCTGTAACCCAGTTGAGTTATCAAAATAACATTCTATCTGCTTTCATAGTGTGGTAATTGATTTGGTGGGGATAACATGATCGGATTTGGGGAACTATTTTCTCCTCATTAGTGTCATTAAACAGAGTAAGGCAGTCTACACATCTTGTTGAATTATGAGGAAGTTTTAGTTGTACTGCTTGTTACATATAAAAATCCTCAATTACTCTCCCAAAATAGATATGAGAATTTTAATGGAAGAGTCTACTTGAAAATGGATATATTGGAATTTTTTGTGTCTATAACTCAATGCAATAATTGTTGTTCCCAAACCAATTTTCGTATTGAGACTCATTAAAGATAAAAATCATTTTTTCTGATCAGTTTCTCATAATTACTGTAACCATTAGCTGATGATGGTTTCATTGTAGATTGCTACTTCAAAGTTTTTGTTCCTTGATCATTTATATACTTATCACTGCTTTAAATAAAAAGGTAATTTTGATTGTGGTGAATTATTTATGATTTTTTAGGTCTGAGAATAGGAGGAGACTTGTTCACTGTTATGAATTCATTCAAGATAATTTGCTGTGAAATGATAGTAACTTAGACATTATTTTTAAAAAGTTCATTTCGAGAATGAAATAGGAATCATTTCATGCTGACATTAAAACATGAGAGAAGGAGAAAAAAATAGAATAGGCTAGAGAGAGAAAAAAGGAAACATGATAAATGATAATTCTGAGGTAGAAAGAGTGAAAGTAATAAACTTAGACATAGGAAAAGGTAGATAAGGGATGCAAATATGAAAGGAAATCAGGTTATTGTGACTAAGAAAATGAGATGCAAGAATGTGAGAGTAAACAGTATTGAGAGAATGAAAATGTCTGATTGCTAAAAGGAGAAAATTAACAAATTGAAAAAAAGAATTCAATGAAACAGAAGGGAAAAATAAAAAAAAATAAAAAAGACAATCAGGCAAAGAGAATTTGAGGAAAGAGATGCGCTTGATAGAAAGTAAAAAGTAAAATATTTGTGAATCTAAAATAATTGTTTTAAAAAAATAGAAAGAAAGGCTTTGGAAGAAAGAGAAGGAGGCATAAGGATAAGCATGGTGAGAGTAAGTCATGGATAAAATAGGAGGGAAATAGCAGCAAGAAACTGAAAGAAGAAAGAACACTGTGCTTACAAACAAATTAAAAACAAGAAAAATCTTTCCATTTAAAGGAAGATGATCAAAAAAGATGTTATCATTGGTGGTGTGGTTGATGGGGGTTATTTGAAGTTGCATCAAAATGAGTATGGAACAACCTACTCAGGACTTGATAAATTAATGAATTTTACTCAGAAAGCCTTTTAAAAGCAAGTCTATCAAGACCAGAGAAACATCTCATTTTGGATATTTGTTTAAAAAGGAAATCAATCAAATTGATTATTCCTTGAATGTGAGATGGTATTGGATATTTCCAACAGACAAAGCAATACTTGATTGTCAGTATCATCAATACATATGATTAGTATAGACAGATAATCTATCCCATTTGACCAAATGTTGTTTAGGGGAATGTTGTAAGAAATATTGCACACATCTTAGGTAAGTACTAACAAGTGTATTAACAGATAGATTATTAGCCAACATGAAACCTCAAAATCTTTTGAGTGATACCCAGGAGTAAATTAGATGTATATTGAATAGATTGGAAGAAACTACAGCAGGATTCTTTGTTCATTTACATCCCCTCTCGTTTTAATACAATGAGAAGGCAGACTATACAAGATGAATATCCAGTGCCAAAGTTTTGTAGACACAGTCTTCATCCAAAAGGTCAACCTTGAATTTTAAAAATGGTTAGCGCTGATATTGGCATCATATATACAAATGAGTCTTTCCAGGCTTCAATTTAAATAAACCGTTCCATTTGTAATCATTTAAAGTCACTTTTTGTTTGTTAAATCAGTTTTGTTTTGTTTAATAAGAATCAGAATTATTAAGAGTTGTAATCTTTCAGATCATTTTATTTACACCTAATTTTACCTTGATCAACTTTTCATGGCTTTTCTCCTTTCTATACATAAATTTGCATGGAATAATACATTAACATATTTGTTAACGAAATACTCTTTACAAATCATTAATTATACTTCCACTGATTTTGTAAATGTTCACAGTCAATCATAATTAAACACATAATCACTAACAGTCAAAAAGCTTAGACAAGGAAGTATTAAAAACAATATTTCCTTAATTTCAATCATGTTTTAAAAAGCTCAAAGAAAAATAAATAATTGTTGGTATTTTATACACAATATAAGTGTAAAAAACTTTAAGGTTTTTACACTTTCTGGCTCAACTATATCAGTTCTGCTATCTTCTCTTGTGGGATTTTCATTCAAAACATGAACCAAATCTTCTTTTGAAAAAGGTTTCATGGATATCTTCTTTATTTAGTGATCTAAAATGGCCCAAACATCTTCAACAGGAATCATATTAGAAGACTAACTTGGCCATGGGAGCTATTCAGTATTTTTGGGGATATGTCATTCTCAATTTGCTGCAGGAAGTACAAACAAAATTCCTGGTAAGGCAACCTCTAGATCCATACACATGCTAATGAGTACTCATTGAAAAAGATGACAGTGTGCTAAAACTCCAATGGTCTGTTCAACATGTCAATTGCCCATTGTTTTTCTGCTTAAATTTGACTGGTTAAAGAAATTGCTTCCTTCTGGCATTCTTGAGCTACCACATCTGCTATCTTGCAATGGAGATTTCTTTCAATGTTCTGTCTCATTGTACAAAAACATCCTTTTGATGGTTTAAATTAACCTGAACAAATGCAGTGGTTCCCTTTCTTCATTTGTGAATTATACAATTATGTGGTTCACATTCCAAGGCCAATTGATTTTGGCTTATTCCATCTTCTGATTGACCAACAATATATTGACATTTGGAGATCTGAGTATCCCTCTACTCCTAGAGTATCAACAACTGTGAAGTGATTGTGCAGTAATTGCTGTTTTTTTTATAAAACTGAGTAATTGTCAATGAGCATATCTTTATCAAATGTCAAATCTGAGTAAAATAATGGTATACATTTATTTATGCCATTTCTCTGTACAAGTAAAACGCATTCTTATAATTTCAATATCAGGAGTTATTGCATGTCATATGTAAATTTTCAAGCATAATATTTTACATTATTATTATACACTTTTATATTACGATTATTATTATTATTATTATGTATATTGCAATCCTTTAGTTGATTGTATACAATTATAAAAGATAAAGGTAAAAAAGTCAATTTTCTACCCACAGGAGAATAACTTGATTCTTTTATAAACAATTGTTTAGAGAATTTAAAATATACAATTAGGTGTTTAGTATCTTGAGGCAAAGCTGTTTCCCTCTAATTATTAAAAGAACTAAGGTTTTACTTTTGATGAATGATTGCAATTGATTTTGTTTGCCTCAAGCTTAGTATTATAATCACCAAACATTCAATAAAAATGGGAAAATGCCTTATAAATATTCTGTAATGGGAATAATCAATTTTGAGAAAATTGCACTTTACTTCATAAAAATCCTTCTGGGAACCTCTTCTTATTTTGCAAAAACCTATTCAGCAATATTTCTATACATGAAGATGTAAACCAGGGGTGAGCAAAGTTTTATCGACAAGGGCCACATGGAACATCTGTAAGGTCTCTACAATTTATTTTCACATAAAAATACAATTATTCATACAACTGTATTATTTGGTACACAACGAAAGTAACAGATAAAACTGCATTTAATATCATGTTGCTTCATAAATGTTACTGAACAGTTACTCAAACTCTTAATGAAATTTATGCAATTGCACAAAATCCTGCACACATTTGTTGCAGTCAGGATTCAACATGCTTGTAGTTATATACAAGACAGGGTGCAAATTTGAGTCTGTTAGAAGAGACCTGTTCTTTGATTTGTTAATGTTCATACATGAGAAAGTCTGTTCACAAATGTAGGTTGAAGCAAAGAATACACACATTTTTCTGGCAAACATTTTCAAATTATCAAACTTCTTTGTACTGAGTTGATGCATAGAATTTCCATTTCCAATGTTACTGTGCTTAGTTTGAAAATGTCTCTTCAAATTATACTCCTTAAAAGTATCAACACTGTCATGGCATATTAGGCACACTGCTTCCAACATTTGTAATACTTGTATGTCCATTCCTTGTTAAACATACAGCATTCATTTTCAATTTTCTGTTTATTTGTAGTTTTTGTAGCACTCATTGTTAGGATAAAATATTTGAAATAAGATATATTAAACGACTTTAAAATAATACTCCATCCTTTGCTATTGTAGATTTCTGTTTACAACATGGCTGCAAGATCTCATTGTACTCATTATTCTATGCGAGAATGTCTGGGATCACACAAATTGACATCACCATACAAGAACGTTTACAGGCCACAAACATAAGCCTTGCGGGCTGCAAACAATGTGGCCCATGGGCTGTAGTTTGCCCACCACTGAAATAAACAAATATATGCATTGGTCAAGACACTCAGATTATTAGCAATAACATATATTTTATTTCTTATGTGCATAGATCATATAAGCTGTTTATGTATAAAAATAAAATATTTTTATGTCAATACCTTTTCTCCATTTTCTATCCTCTTTCTTCATTGTTGATCTTTCAAGCCCATTCTTCAGCTTTATTTTATGACTTTCATGTCATTTTGCTTTCTCTGTTCTTGCTTCATTTTTATATCTTCCCCAATCTCATGTTTCCTCTATATTATCTTTCTCTCCCTTCTTTTTCCTTCCCAGTCTTGACGTTCTGCAATCTCTTCTATTTCTGTGTCTTTGTCTCCTGTCATACATTTCCTTTGCATTTCATCATTTTTCTTGAGGATTTCTTTTCCATTTTTATCTTTGTTGATGTTCTCTTTCCTTCTGTGGCAGCATCTGCTTTTTGCTTATGCAAATGAGATTTCCCCTAAAATCAGAAATGTCATACTCAAAGAGTGTTCCCCCAGAATAATTCCTTCTTCTATTCCTTATTTATCATTTTCTCTTTTATATAATGGCATATAATTCTCTCAAAGAAGTTTATTGGATTTTTCTTCCAAGCATGGGAACTTGGAAATTGTTAGGTTTCTTTCCCTAAGTACAAAATCTTATTTAATTTGAATTGAATTTTAGAGAATGGTAATCTTATATTATTGTGATCAGGAAAAGGCAAAATCCTATTTGGTTTCTTGCTAAAACTAACCTGCATAAGCATGGGTGTCTGCGGGGGTGGGGGTGGCGGCATATTTTAGATAATTGTGTATATTTCATTATGAAATAATGATTCCAGTTCTGATTCTATGAATTCTTTGAGAAATTGTTGATATCTTTAACAAGGAATTGCTGACAAGATGAGGAATGTTGCGTTAGGTGAAACAAGTGATAGTCTGAAGGTGAACAATCTGGTGAATAGGCTGCCCATCTAAGAAATTCCAATCCTAAATCCATGATTAATTACTGCCTAATCATTGTTATGTAGCAAAATTAACGACAGACTTCCTTGCCCAGAAAAGGTCTTTTCTGTTCTCATCTCAAACCAGCCATTTGCAAACTGTAGTGTTGTGCAGTAATAGTTTTCCAGATTCCAACACATAATAAAGTATTACATCTGAATTACACTAAATACAGAAAACATTTCCCCCAATAGATTCAGATGTTGAAGGCTGTCCTAGATATAGCCATGATTTTTTTTCATCTTCCATTTGCATAATAAATCTATTTTTCATTGCCAGTTACTCTCTTGTCCAAAAATAACTTTTATCTGTGTTGAGCAAGAAGAGAAAGACAATTCTTTAAATGCTGGTCGATTTCCTTTCTGTAAGTTCAAGAGGAACCTATTTTATAGTTATTGAATGTCTTCCAATCGCTTCTAAACAGCCTTCTGCTTATTCATCTCCAATAATTTGTCTCCAAGTTTCACTATTAGAAACAGTCAACCAAAACTGCCAACATCAACATAGGTTTTTTCAGTTTTCAAGTGTGTCCAACTGAATGGATGGCTCAGGCAGCACCAATGGAGCTAGAGGGCTGATAATTTAAACATAGTTTTTAATGGGAAGGTTCAATTTGCAATGTAAGTATATGCTAAATTGGTCTCTTGTTTGAGTCTGACAGCATCCACATTTGTTTTTTGAAAATTCAGACTTTTTTAGTGATCAATGCCCAACAAAAGTTGAGAGAAGTAACATTTATTAATCACCCCTTTTTCAAATGTTTTAATTGATCACCCTCAACACAGCCTGCTGCCAAAAGACATTGGTCATGTGACGGTTTCTATTGAGTGACTAACCAGACCAGTTATTTTTTAAATTCTTTATTTTATTGCTGCCTTCCTTCAAAGGTTTCTCCAATCCATCAATTTCCAAGTTCTGAGATGTTTGACAGTGTTCCCTGTCCTTGAGCTCAAAATCACCTCTCTTAAAGTTGACATGGGTCTACGATTTTGAGGGCTCTATTCCCTGGTAGAGTCAAAGTGGGCCACCCTTTGCTAAAGAATATTGACAAAAGCATAAAATATTATTATTTAAAAAAAGATTCATAAAAGATTAATACAGATACATTCTGAAAACACAATAAACATGAATGTATTATTGTATTTACTGCTTCTTATGACAGTTCTGTACTTAGAAACAGTAACCAAAACTGTCACCATAGGTTTCTTCAGTTTTTAAGTGGG
>VCCN01000724.1:15037578-15062100 GCA_006491835.1 Architeuthis dux | reverse complement strand
TCATATGTTACTTGTAAAACCATAATGTACACTACATGCTCATCTACCCGTACCCATACATAAATCATATGTACTTAACACTGAATTAACTTCAAAGACACTTCTACGATTTCCCAAACATTATGCAAAAGATAGTTCTGAGAACTTTTGCTTCAACCTAATAATCACTTTGCAGTTGTAATACAGTTGCATCTTTAAGCACAACATAAATTAAGTGAATCATTTAGTAATAGTTTTGCTCTTGAACTATACCACTAGTGCATTTTTGAAAACAGATCAGTATCTTGCAGATATAATTCCATTTTTTAATCTAATATTTGAAATTCTCTTGAACATGAAATAATTTACATGTCATCTCTTGCTTATGTTACCATCCTGATTATGTTATTGTTTACGGAATGAAGAAATGATAAAACCTCATCAAGTGTTTTACATATCATTAATAATGGACATAAATGCTAGGATTATTAGTGAATCTGGCAGTAAATTCTGTGTCAAAGATTATTATTCAAATAGGTGAACTACCAGAACATTTTATGAAGCCATCATTACCTTTGTACATACAGTTGTAAAATAAACTTATTAAATACACAAAGAGTTACAAAGTTGACTATGAGGGTTAGACTCAAAGAATGTTTTGAATAAAACAATAAAAATATTAACGCAGAGTTCATGTATTATGAGGTCTGGCATGCTTATTTTTAAAGATGCTATCACTAAATCTTTACACCTAAAAGCACTTATGAGACACTTATTTTAGAACCTTCAAAAACTGTATTTTTGCATCAGATTTTATTATTGATAAAACAACAGAAATCTCAATTTGACCTATACTTGAACACTACTTCAGACTTGATTTCTCAAGGTAAGTTTTGGTTTGTTCCACAAAGAAAATCACTCAATAATGCAAAAACTTTATCAGTAACAGAGTAGAAAATCTATCATTTAAGATACTGACAGGCTTTGGTTGTAAAACCAGCATAGAAACTTCATCTGATGGAATCAGTCAAACATGAAGATTGCATAATTTCTTTAAAGGATCTTTGTATGCTAGTGCTTCTGTCATTTGTTGAATAATTTGTCCAGTTAAATTGGTATAGGAGGTTGAATGATCCAATGAAAAACTTTAAAACATGTTATCGTATAAATATAGGTAGCATTTCACTCTATTTACTTCCTGTCTTTGGTAATGTTGCCAACCATATTCTTGCCATTTATTGATGTTTATATACATAATTGATTATTGTTGCAAGCACATATAATAAATCTATTCCAGAACTATTAGGTTGTTACATACAAAATGTCATTGTTTTAAATAGTAAGATGAAGGATGATATAAACAACAAAAGGCAGTAAATATTTAATCAAAAGTTGACTCATTTGAAGCAATAACCTTTATCCAGCAATCCTCATATGATAATATGATATCTCTATGAAATTATTTAGGTTTAGTGGTCACAGATTCAGTAAAAGCATGAATTATGGCTTCCCTATTACTGAACCTTTTATTATGGATATGAAGTTCAAAATGATTGAAAAGATGATAATCTGTGGGAAAATGTCATGTGTACATGGAGGATGCTGCAAGACTTTATATTCCAATTCTCTAAGCTTAGACACAGTCAGCTGGTGGATCTGGAACTGTCATGGAGCATTTCATTCAGTCCACATGGGACCCATTTTCCAACTTTATAACTTTATAACCTATTGCCTTGAGAAGATGTGATATGGTCGCTGTCGAAAATGCTTGAACCATGGATCGTTGGCCACTGCTGTTGATAGTTCTTTATCATTAAGAACAGGTTTGGGCCTCCCTTGAGTTCTATTACTGGTATCCATATTTCCAGACCCAAACCTATTGAACCAACATTGAACATTTTGCACTGTGAGTGTGTTCAGTCTAAATGCTTTTTTGACATTATTAGCTGCTCCAGCAGCATTATGTCCAATTTTAAATTATTGGTTAGACACCATTAGTGTTAAAGGCTCCAAAACCTCCAATGATAACGAATTGTATCTTTATTTACATTGAATCTGAAAAAGAAATGCAAATATTAGTAAATCTTTCACTTTTAGGATCATTCTCTATAATGCAAAAAAGGGACATTTCATGAAAAATGACCTATAGTTGTTGTTCATTGTTAACCTTAATTAATGAAAAAAAAGATTGTGAATAAAAAATATTAAAAAATTCCATTTTTTCTGTTGATGAATAAACTGACTTTTCGCCATCAATTTGTAGTTAACTCAGTGCTTTTTTAATTTATGATATTTTAAATTTCTCTCCTAAAATTAATGTGTATATTTCTTTCCTATTTGAATGCAAATTTGCCACCCTTTATGCTCTTCCAAACAATGTATGTCTTATTGTGTAGATTCCTCATCTCTTATATATTGATCTTCTCTCCAATTTCTATCTCACTCACTTCATGCGGTTTGCATTCCTTTCTAAAGGATTGTTTTCTTTTTTCTATTCCAGGTAAGAATCTGTGTTCAGCTAATTGACACATACTATGAAATTGGATTCTTGGTTGCCAACAGGGATTTGTGAGTGGAAAATGTTTTTCATTATTTCTTTCCAAAAGCAAAACAAAAACAAAAGACAGGAAGTAGCAACAAAGAGATGACAATGAATATTTATATAAATAGAAAAATAAAAATATTAGTCTTTATTTTAAGAACATGTTGATATTTCAGATTTAGTTATTTTCCTATTTTATCATTATTATTTTTGTGGGGAGTTGGACAGGCTAACAATGACATTTAACAATGGGATTTTTCACAAACGGTTCATACGCATTATTTTTTCCAACTTGAAAATGTTATCTACATGTTAGGTTTATTCTGATAAATGTATTCTCCTTTACATAAAAGGTAGAAAATCTAATTTGTTTCAGATCTTGACCTAAAATCTCATTAAATCACAGTTTGATGTTATGAGGTTGTAAATCAATGACTATAAAAAAGAAAAAGAAAATGCAGTCATTTTGCTAGATGTGTACATGTTTTTTTCATGTGAAACCTGTGAATACAACAATACACCAGAAAAATAATAAACACTTCAAACAAGTATTCTATTGAAGCAAAAATATATAGATTTCATGATGCTTTACTAAACAAAAACTTATTAGATATAAAAACAGGACAAAACTAGCATTCCAAGGGAAATTATGACTCATCACCACCCATATATGCTATGTTGGGGGTGATCAATTAAAAAGTTGGAAAAGGGGGTGATCAATGAATAAGTTACTTCTCTTGGCTTTTGTTGGGCTGTGATCACTAGAAAAGTCGGAATTTTCAAAAAAACAAGCAGGCACAAAGTAGTGACCAATTTAGCATAAACTTACATTGCATATTGAATGCCCCTCTAAAAACCTATTTGTGGGGGTGGATTTAAAAAAACAAAAAACAATTTTCACTAATCATTGAGGGGGGTGTATGTGCAAAATTTCAAGTTTCTACTATGAACAGTAAGGGCTGGGCAAAGTCCAGATACATAGAGGGATACATAGATACATATAAATGTCAGAACACATGAATAACCTAAACCCAGCAATAAATCAGTGTTGTGTGTAGTGGTGATTAATAATTACTGACAATTTAAAACTTACAACACTGTTTCTTTTTTCTTCATCTAAAGTATAAGCTAGCAATTTGAACACCATTATCTTGGTAGTACATAATGCCTTGAATAAAACACAGTTGCAAATAGAAATGCTTTCCATTCCTCACAGGATCTTATACCACACATTGGTAAACTTATAAAATACTCAATCAATCAAAGTAACATCATTCCCCTCCTCCTCCTCCTTCTTCTCCTCCTCTGAATTAGTTTAGATTTTCATAGAATGTTTTTCCTGTCTGATTACTTTTTCTAATTCTACATTTATTTTTAATGAATGTTGGGATTTAAGTGGTTGCAGCAACAATTTTAACAAGATTTGAGCCCTTGAAAATTATTTTTAAGTATATCTATTCAAATATAGAAAATTCACTGAAGATTTAAAAGGGACCAAACAATATATATTTCTCATTCTTTTTCAAGTTTTCAACTGCTTTTTTGCAAATGTAGTAAAAATACATGAGTATCTTTATATCAAAGTATAACTAAATACTTTAAATTATAGATTCTATATAATACCAAAGTTTCTGCTGTTTTTAAATAGTACCAGGAAGTCAGAGAAGAAAAATGCTATACAACATTCTGCAAGTGTTATTTTTGCTATATGCTATCTTCTAAATAATGAATAATTCAGGTGTTCTGTTTACACCTATAAGTATAAATAATTATAATCTATTTTACACATAATCAACTTAGGCAGCCCAAGCAGTAGCAGACTTATCATGACCATTTCAGCTCCATGTGAAGTTGACACGTAAATGTTTGATGTTGCTTTAAATACACAACTAATTAAGTAAGTTGTTGATTACAGAAGTTGTTAATCATTTAATACAGCATACAATTTTTTAATTAAGAGCATTGGCAATCAATAGACACTGGTCTCCTTAAAACTCATAAAATGAATAAAAGCCAATGTGTTGTTGATCTTGCAATATGATTTCTTTGTCAGCATGTAGAATGATACTGGTGTTTGTACAATTGAATATCATAGATTTTACCAGAACAAGACCTGCAGAATAATCATTAGAAAAGGGTTTTGTATGCATCAGTTACTATGAAGTCAAAACTGCCTTCATTTTCCATTATATACCTAATTACAAATAATCAGTTTTTGTCAATTAGCTCAAAATTCTAATTAGTTTGCATCTTTAATTACTGAGATAAAACATGTTCACTGTTGATATTTAGCTTGTATTCTGTTGGAAAATTGGTTAAGGTGTCACCCATGAAAGATGGGCTCCTAAGATATGGGATGAGGGTTCAAGTCTTGTTGTAAGTTAGATCTTTATTCTGACTTCACACTACATACTTTAATGGTCAGAGAATATTTGATCTAGAAAGTTGTGATAAGAAGCAACAATAAGATGATGAAAATATAGAATTTAGGAAAGTGCTATTGCTAATTATTATAATGCTGAAATTCATCAATTGAGCAGTACAGCTTGAACCTAAAATTTTTATGTTTCCCTCTACTCTACAATATTTTAACCATGAAACTATGTATTAATAACTCGTACTGATGTTAGTTGATTCAAGTATTTTCTTTATTAAATGGACAGTCTTTCATTCTTTGTTGTTTATGTTTCTCCCAATTCTTGAACAGGTAATTCTTGTTTTTGATTATACCATTCTCCTTAGGTTTATATAATATCTTCTTTTATATTTTATTAGAAACCATCAACTAAAACTGGCACCATAGGTTTCTTCAGTTTTCAAGTTGGTCTGGCTGGTTGGCTGGCTATGTATATATGTATCTAAGTATGTATCACACATACAGGCCGCACCATTTACTCCTTATTATGTCTAGAAAAACGTTTTTGTTGTTTTTTGAAAATCCCCCTCCCAATAAGTTTTCAGGGGGGGGGGGTAATTTGCAATGTAAGTTTAAGCTAAATTGATCACTAGTTTGTGTCCAGCAGCATTCAAGCTTATTTTTTGAAAAATCAAAATCATTTTTAGTGATCACTGCCCAACAAAATGCTAGTGAAGTAACTTATTTATTGATCACACCTTTTTCCAGTTTTTTAATTGATCACTCCCAACATGGAATGCTGCCAAAAGACTTTTTCTTACGTGACGTTTTTCTATTGAGTGACTAACCAGTCCTGTCATTTTTAAAATTCATTCTCAGCTATTTCATTTGTAATAATATGAATGATAGCCAACACTTTTGTTTACCTTCAAGCAAGAGAAGGGCAATCTATTCTGAGAATGAATTTGCAGTCAATATATGAAATTATTTTCACAACAAAGATATTGTATATATCATCATTCTCCGCTTGAACCCTCATCGAAGGTGTCACAGGTACAGGGCTTCCAAAACCTCTTTCATCTAACTGTATTCAAAAGAAAGCTAAATTAAACATGCTGTTTTATGAAAACTCACTACTAGCATATTTGCTTTTTCAGATCTTTATCATAATGATATTTATCATAAAGCACACATACTGAACAGTGCAGTATTTTATTAAAGATCCCAGTGATTGATAAAAAGACAAACATTGAAGATAAACAAATAGTCAGCAAGTTTTCTCGATATAACAAAAACTATTTTATTTTTAACATAAATAGAAAATCATAAAATGTGAACAAAATGAATAAATAAGAAACAATAAGGACTAGAGAAAAGGATATTGTACAACTAATTAAGCAACAAAAGTGGAGATGGGCCGGTCACCTAGCGAGAAGAGATGACAATAGATGGGGGAAAAGACTCACAGATTGGTGCCCATGGGATAGTAAAAGAAGTAGGAAATGGCCAGACACAAGATGGAGGGACGAGATAGAAAAGTTTGCCGGTAAGACTTGGCAGAGATTAGCACAAGATAAGTTGTCATGGAAGGAGATGGGAAAGGCCTTCGTCCAGCAGTGGACTTATAACGGATGATGATGATGATGATGATGATGATGATGATGATGGTGGTGGTGGTGGTGGTGGTGGTGGTGGTGGTAATACATGTCAAAACCATAGCAGGTTGCAAAAGTTTCACAAAAACATCAAATTTTTAAATTTTCATTTTGTTTTCTTCATGATATTCCATTGATTCTGGAATGAAGTGTTCCTTCACAGAACCTTCTTTTACATTGCTATTGCTTTTGCTGTCCTTTTTTCTCTTGCATTTAGGAAAACTACTGGCCACGAGGCATTTGCCAATGGTTTGAAAACAACTAAAAGCTCCATCTATGATTTTTGCAATGGTTCTCTATCAGTGTTTCAGTGACTCATCCATTGCTCAATTTTCTCTAGTTTGTATTTGTCTTTTGCTGCTTTTACTAAGCAATTCTGGTTGCTGATATTCTTAGAATATTAGAGTAGCACGATTTTTTTCTGTTCTGTCTGTCATACCAATCAACTGTGCATCAAAATTAGTTATTACTACAGGTAATCATCTTGTAATGTAGTTTTCTCAGTTAATAAAAAAAACAATATGAATTCTCAGTGCAGGAAAGAACTTTCCACTTGAGGGATAAGACACACAATAATTGCAGACCCCTAAATAGGGAGGCTAATTTGAGCCTTGCTCAAAGGTAATTGCTATATTTTCTCATTATTATAACAGACACAATGAAGAAATAGACAGCCAGAATCACAATAAACTCGAAAACTTGATTACTACCAAGTGTCTTCATTGTAAGCATTTTGAAGACTGCCAATGGTTTTTCCTTTGCATGATAAATTACTTTCTATCAAAAGAGAACATTGTTTTGAATTCTCAGTAGTTGAAATACGATGAAAGTCAGTAAAGTAAGCATATATCTCTTTCCCCATATCATAGAAGATATATATTTTTCTTCTTTTTAATTAATTTGTATCATTCAATACATATTGTATTACTACCTTTTACAAAGCCTAACCTGTGTCTGATTAAATTCATTATAAATTTTTAATAATAATTTATAAATTAAATTAAATTCATGTATTATTAGTACAATATTCTTATTTTTATGTAGATCGTACAATTCAAGATGGAAATTTCATTTGCACTTTATATTAAGCACATTATAATAGGAAACAATTTTTTAAAAATAAAATGAATAGAATAATGAAAAAACATGATTCTTAGGTCCAGAATGCCATCTTGTTTTCTCATGAATTGTGTGGGTTTTTTGTTGTTGTAAACTGTCACCAAAACTGTCAACATAGGTTTCTTTAGTTTTTAAGTTGGTCTGTCTGGCTATGTATGTATCATGCGTACAGTTCACACCAATGAAGCTACAGGGATGAAAATTTCAACATTTACTCCTTATTATATCTAGAAAAATGCTTTCCAACCTATCGAGAAAAGGATATTATACAACTAATTAAGCAACAAAAGTGGAGATGGGCCGGCCACCTAGCGAGAAGAGATGACAATAGATGGGGGAAAAGATTAACAGATTGGTGCCCATGGGATAGTAAAAGAAGTAGGAAACGGCCAGACACAAGATGGCGGGACGAGATAGAAAGGTTTGCCGGTAAGACTTGGCAGAGATTAGCACAAGATAGGTTATCATGGAAGGAGATGGGAAAGGCCTTTGTCCAGCAGTGGACTTATAACGGCTGATGATGATGATGATGATGATATCTAGAAAAAACATTTTTTCTTTTGTTTTTACCCCCCCCCTCCACCTGAATAGGCTTTTAGAGGGGGGGTCAATTTGCAATGTAAATTTATGCTAAATTGATCCCTTAGTTTGAGTCTGGAAGCATTCATGCTTATTTTTTGAAAATCCAGACTTTTTTAGTGATCACTGCCCAACAAAAGGTGAGAGAAGTAACTTATTCTTTGATCAAACTGTTTTCCAAATTTTCAATTGATTACCCCCTACATGACATGCTGCCAAAAGACATTTGTCATATGATGTTTTCTATTGAGTGACTAACCAGACCTGGTTTTTTTTAATTCATTCTCAGCTATTTTATTTGTAATAATATGAATGATAGCCAAAACTTTTGTTTACCTTCAAGCAAGAGAAGGGCAATCTATTCTGAGAATGAATTTGCAGTCAATATATGAAATTATTTTCACAACAAAGATATTGTATATATGTATCATCATTCTTCGCTTGTACCCTCATTGAAGGTATCACAGGATTAGGTACAGGGCCGGCCCTAGGTTCCAGCAACATAGACAGTCGCCCAGGGCCCCAAGTGCTAAGGGGCACTTTCATGTCTCTGAGACAGCAGGACTTTCCAAATACCAATGGAAAAATGGGAAAATGAATAAATTAAACAGATTAAAAAAAAAGTTCCCTGATATGAAGCAGATCTTTTAGGATTATAAGATAATACTATACTTTAAAGGACGTTAAAGTTGCCTGGATCACCGGGGACCCTAGATCCAGCCCTAGTTAGGTACACACAGGCAATTATTAGTAAGAACCACTTCCGGCTTGCCAACCCTGTCGAGGCTTTGTTCTGATTATGGCACTTGGTATTCCCCAATGGTCATCCATCTAGTTACTGACCAGGCACAACGTTGCTTAACTTTGGTGATTTTACGAGAACCAGGGAGAGGTGCCTCAATCCTAGTCCTTATGCTAATTGCTTAGCAGAGAGGCATTGAGTAAAAGTCTTTGGTATGACTCAGCGGTGGATTGAACCTGGAGTCGAGCTCTCTACTACTGTGCCAAGGTGATCTGTAACACGGATACCAGAAGTATAATTCCATTACTCAAGATAAACTCCTTCAGGGAATACTTCCGAGTTGTCCTTTTCACAAACCGTCAAACAAAACTGTCAACATAGGTTTCTTCAGTTTTTAGGCTGGCTGGCTATGTATGTATGTATTATACATACAGGCCACACCAATGGATCTAAAGGGCTGAAAATTTGAAAATTTACTCCTTATTATGTATAGAAAAAACTTCTTTTTTATTAAAAATCCCCCCCATCTCCAATATGTTTTTTTGTGGGTGGTTCAATATGCAATGTAAGTTCATGCTAAATTGATCCCTTAGTTTGTATCCTGCAGCATTCATGCTTGTCTTTTGAAAATTCAGACTTCTTTTTAGTGAACACTACCCAACAAAAGGCAAGAGAAGTAACTTATTCATTGATCACCCCTCTTTTCGTCACGAGACATTTTCTATTGAGTGACTAACCAGATCTATTCTTTTTTAGATTTTTAATAAACTAATTAGTAAGAACCCGTCATCTTTTTATGTTGCTTGTTTTGTCAATAAGATGGCATGTTTCTGCATAAACTCCAAAGTAACAAGACAAAAACAACCCCATTTTTCAGATTAAAGTCTCGTACACATGACCTGATTGGCTATTTGGGTAGCCAACCAATGTGTGGATGTATTTCACGCAACAAAAATGGATGAATAAGTTGAACAAGAATAAAAAATAGTAATGAAGACTAATTAAATGAACATCACTGTATCAGTGGCCACAAAAGTTCATAGAGAAAATGAATTTCCTCCCCCCTCACCATTCTCTGAGATATGTGGTGTCTAAGCTTTTCTCTGTTGCATTCTTTTAATACTTGAATTAAATTCATTTGCAAGCAACAAGATAAGTGTTATTCAGTACATACTGGATAAGCTTCAATGAATCTCAAAATTGTCCCAATAGACAGTGAAAGAGAATTAAGTATTAAGGATTGAAAAGCTGATTCCTAATATTAGATTTTAGCTGTAAAAATCCTTGGCTTTTGGTCCCTCGTCACACAAGTTCTTTGTACATCTTGTATTGATCACTGTAAATATTTGTTTTTTATTGATATCTTTCTTTATGTGGGTGTTATGAATATATGATCTTTATTGTTCATGACTGGTCAGTACTTAGTAAATAAATTCTACCACTGCAGCCAAGAGAATCTTCTTTCTCTCATGCAAAATCTGACTAAATGCATTAGCAAAATTAATCTGTGAACTGAATTAGACTCTGCTGTCTACATATGTTTACCAGTAAATGAACAGCTGATTGATTTTTAGTGATTTTTCACATGACTGTTCTTGTTTTTGTAACTGCACTTTATTTATTATTTTCTTTCATTTCCTTTATCTTTCACTCTATGATCATGGTGTCTCACATTTAATCATCAGAAAGGCATAACCCAACCTATATTTCACTGATTATTTCTTCACCAAGTGTGACTCTAGTCCTTTGTCTCTTTTTTCCTGGCCAGACAGTTGCTCTCTTCAATGAATAAGCTACATCTTTACAATGCTAGTTTGGTAGTGTGTCACTTTTTGAAAGTAAAAGTGCTATTCCTTTGCCTGTCCATCCTATTATTAATACTAAATTCAACTTCCAACTTGAGGCTTAGAAAATGTGAATTTTTATTGAACAACATTACAGATTCAATAAAGTTAAAGACTCCTAACATTATTCATGAATATATTTACTGTATTTAAGCTTAGTAAATATCAATATATGTGAGTGGATCATGAAGTCCTTAGCCTGACACAGTTATTACCTGAATTTTAATCTGAAATTTCCACTGTATATTGTTCAGACTATGTGATCTATGGAGAAGTGTTGGGTTAAGTGCATCGAAAAGAAAGGAGTTTATGTTGAAATACAAATATCTGTTTTGTAAAATAAATGCCATTTTCATCATTAGGCCATGGACTTATTTATGTACCTACATATATTCTAAATGGTCACATTTGCTTTAATTATAATTATCAGAAGAGATATCACCAACATTTAAAATACCTAAAAGGAAGAGTCAACGTCTACCATAAGTTATTTAAATTGGCCCAATGATCCTCACTAATTATGGTACATTGGTAAAGCCTCGTGATAATCAGATACAAACTGCTCACTTGATTAGGTGTGAATATCTCTTTAGTGAATGTGAGGGGACATTGGCAGTTTCCCCAAAACTTACTCGGTCAAGAAATAAGATTTTCCTCAGTATCTCACTCTTTTTCTATTTTGATCCTAAAGATCCCCTAGATCAGTGGTCCCCAACCCTGTGCACCATGATGCCCAGCGACCCTTTTGCGTGTGCTCGCCACAGACTGGCTACCATTTTTAAAACCATTGATGGTTTTAATTCTCTAATATTACAATTACATATGTAACTCTTTGGGCACACAACTTTTCCCACCTGGTTTACACTGTACCCATTATGCATCTTTGTTAGTCCATGGCAAAATTGCCAGATTAAAACCTGACTGTGAAGCCAAATGATACATGAAAAAAGAAAGCCAAAAAACCCAAACATATTTAAATATGGTTCTGATGCTTATGCTGCAAAGTGTATCTACTTTATGTATTGCAGACTATTGGTGTGTTGCGCTGTGTCATTGACAGTACACAACACCCCGGGAAGATGACAGCTAAGGGATGACAAAGAATAGAAAGAGAAGATAAAGTGAAAGACAAAGAAAAAGAATAAGAGATAATAAGAGGGAATGATAGCAGGTAGCAAGGAATTAATGGCACGATTTTTCATTGAATGACATTTTATTGTAAATGCAAAATACACACACACACATGCATGCCACAAACATATACATACACGCATACATACATGTGTGCATGTGGTATGTATGTGAATGTATGCATGTGCGTGTCTGTGGCATGTATGAGTAAGTGTATGTGTGTGCAATAGTGGCATATATGTGCATGTGTGGATGTGAGTGTGAGGTATGTGTATGGGTAGTATGTTTGTATGTGCGTGCATATGTGGGATGTGGTATGTGTGTATGTCTGCATATGTGTATCGCCTGGATGTCTATACGTATGTGTATATTTTGTATTTTCGATGAAATATGGTTTGATAAAGTTGCTTAGAGAACCGAATGTCTAAAAATGATCCAGTCTTGTCGGTTACGGCTAACTAAATTTATAATCAGAGTTTTTTTAAAATATTACTAAGTTTTGTGGAATCTTTGAAAATTGATACAGGGTCATTTTGATTGTGTCCCTTTTAATGGGATCGTTTTTTTGTTATGGTCAGTAGCCAACCAGGGCTCAGGTGAGAAAAAAACTGCCACATCAGCAGAAAGGCTCAGTAAAGGCAAAGTTCCAACAAGATTAAAGAGATAGAAAATGTTCTCCAATCCAGAAATCAAAACTTTGATCAACTATGCAACAGACATGACAGAAAAATTAAATTCTTTAAACTTGGTGCTTCAGGAAAAAGACACATATATAGCTAGAATGATCGGCTCTAAAAGTCATTTGTAGCAAAACATGTTTTATGGATTTCTCACCTAAAGATGAAGTATTTCACACATTTCCCAAATATGAAGACAATGATAGGTGACATTGACAAGTCACCATTTGTAATCCACTTTCAATTGCTTCAGGATCAGTTCAAATACAGATCTTGTCTTACCGATGAGCATCTTGTTGATTGTTTACAAACAGCAATATCATCCTACTTTCCAAACTATGAGGCTTTAGTCAATAATGTTCAGTGCCAAAAATCACATTGGCTGTGATATTTTCAGGAAGTTTTGTTGCATAGGAATATCAATTTTATATAGGAAAAATGTTCTATTTGTACAATATGATTATTTTATGTAGGAATGAATTTTTTTCATGTTATGTTCATTATCAAATCCAACTATAAATTTGCCTTGCAAAGACATGTGTATAAAAAAATCATAATTATTTAGACTTGTTTGGCATTACTTTTTTTATTAGGGACGTAATGAATGTGGAGGGGGCAAAAGTTTTTGTCAAAAAATATTTTATAATCTCAGACTGCTACAATATAAGGAATGCTGGGAAATTCAAAATTTTCCGGGGCTTCATTTACAGTGCCCCCCCCCCCCAGCTGCATTTGGTTTTGTTACCTCTTACCCCCAAACATTTTTCTCTTGTATGGTCCAGTTTATGCAATATTTCACATAGGGATTTTTTATAAATTATGTTTTGGGTTTACTAGTTTTGTTTTAGTTTATTTGAATTAGCTTTGTTTTGTGTTTGTGTATTATGCCCATTATTTTACAACGGTACTACATGTTATATTGCCCACTATGTTCATTATAAAGTCAAACTATAAACTTGTCTTGATTTTTTCTATATTCATATAAAATAAATAATCTAAAAACTTGCTGTTTTGCAGTAATTTGTTTTGCCCATTATCTTAAATAGAAATTAAATATTATTATGCAAGTTTTATTATTAAATCCTAATATAAATTTGACTTGAAAAGTAAATGGCACCCACCATACTACTGGTAGTCGAGAAAATGCTCTTCAACACAAAATGGTTGGGGACCCCTGCCCTAGATTAAGGGAGGTGATTAGATTCAGAGATCTCATGTTGATAACCAACACGGTTGTGAGATCATTAAAAGTGGTACATTGAAGCCACTAAGTAAAATGCTGATTTAAACACACATTTTGAGCAGCTGACTTTGTTAACTCTTTCCTCCCTGATAACGCCTCTAGGCGTGATAGGAAAAAAATGATAAATAATTGCTTGCCTGATACCGCTAAGTAGTTTATAGATAATAATTCATTATTATTGAAAATAAACAACAAAAACTTTTTTTTAAATGATAAAAAAAATTTACTAAAAAAAAAACCCACTTTTAAATTTAAATCATACACAAATTTAAATCATAACAATTCCAATCAATCAATAATAATACCTTTTTCAAGGTTTTATTTCACTAAAATTGTAAGTGATACATTGGGAATAATTACTGAAAATTTAGTAAGCATACATTTAATATTAAAAGAGATATAGCAATTTATTTACTGCCCATTGTATCTTTTTGTTCAGCAACAGCTGATGTTAAATTAGTTCCAGGGCACACAGGCACATCAGGGAAGTAATCAAACATGGCTGCTAGAGAGGAAAGGGTTAATAAACCATTCACTACTTCTAGGAAGCTAATTTTATTGCAATACCACATGATTAACAACAAACATATTGAGGGTATCAATGAAGATGCCCAAATTATCCTGTGGGTTAATAGACCTGAATTGATCCAATATACAGTTTTAAGCAAAAGAACCGACTGTTTCTGCTGCCAAAAACATAAATGATAAGAAGCTGTTTCGAGATAGATATCCCCTGGGAAATATACAGTTTTGTTCCCTCGTTCCTCCTTTTGTACTCATCATAAAACTAACAAATGTTGTTGTTCTCTCAATGCCAAGATAGTTAAAACTCAATTGCTTTGCTCTATGTAATTTTCTCAGTGCAAATTCCTTGATCTCAAATTGATGGCAACTTTCCAAAAAGACACCCATGCCACAAATCTGCAGTTTTGGTAAAAGCAAAGCTAACATTAATAATAGCGACTATGATAATATTACTATTATTGACAATAATAAGATATCAGAAGAGATAATAAATATAAAATATCTAATTAAATGATAATTTAAAAATTAAAGTCTTTACTATTCCTTATCAATATAATTAATATCAACAAGGTTTTTTAAATCATGAAAATCCCTTACTTTTTTAGTGTTGGACTGTAATGTAGAAAGTTTTACCTACTGAAATGGTTGGAAATCATTTTCTTTTCAACATCATTTTCTCTTTTATTATAAAAACTAATATTATGTTGGTGCTGTTATTATTAGTATTATTGCAGTTATTATAAGTATTAGTTTGAATTGGAAAAGAAGGGTCAACAACTAGAAAGAAAATCGGGGGGGGGGGGATAAAAAAAAAAAGAAGTTTTTTCTAGACATACTAAGAAGTAAATGTTTAAATTTCCAGCTCTCTAACTCCATTGGTGTGGCCTACACTTTACACATACATAGATAAATAGCCAGCCAGCCAGAATTACTTAAAAACTGAAGAAACCTATATTGACAGTTCTGGTTGATGGTTTCTAATAAAATACATTCTAATTGTTGAAATGATGACAATAAGTTAGTAAAAAGTAGAGCTTAATAGCTAAACATAAATTAATCAAAAAACAAGTAATGCAGAAATGGTAATTATAATAATATCAGATGATATTTGTAATGGAAAAATAATAAGAACGAAAACCAAATAAATTAGTTGCAATATTAATTTGTTATATGCGGTATTAGTAATTGTGTATGTAAAAGTGAAAATTATACTAAATAATAATAACAGAGAATAATAATATAAGGAAAGGGACAAAAAGTCTCTTAGAGTATGAGCATCACCAGATAAGAGTCCAAGTTTGAGCCTCGGGAAAAAGTTTGGCAGTGAAAGAAAGAGATAAATTCAATTGGCTTCTCCTTGCCCACTCAATTTTGCCTACCACAAGGGTAAAGAAAAATCATAAGTTCTACTTGGTTGCTGATGCAGAATTATCTCCCTTGTTAGCTTTTCTTATTTTCAAGGAGCGTTTCTTTGATCAGAGCATCTGGTTCCCCTGGGAATATTTCTCTTGACATACCTCTCCTGTCTGGCTGACAACTTTATACACTAGAAATACAATCAAAACGATACAATGCTTATTCCCATGGCAATTGGCATCAGTGAACTGATATTTCTTGGCACTGAACAAATATCTAAGTGAATCAAGCCTCAATTGACCTTTGTATGGAAAGGGAAAGTATTTTGGAAGTTAGACAACATCAGAATTTAGTTTTGTAATATACCTGGAGATAGTAAGAAAGTAAGTTAGTAACAACGAACAAAGGCATGTTGTTGACCATCTAGCTTTATTATGGAAAAATATATTTGCAGATGCTTTTCTTAGAGTTCAAAATTCAGTGAATTTTGCAATCATCTAGTGAATTCATTTTAAATAAGTGATAGAAGTATTATAATTGTATTGAAGTATATCATCAGAAGTATTACCAGCTATTAAAAATGTTACAACAAATCAGCATTTCAACAGAATTTAATTACTACTTTAATTTGTCAGATTCAGAGTGATTACATCTGAACTCTGCCATTTAATAAAGACAAAAGCCAATGATTGAATGTGGATATGGAACAATTTTGAAATAATATCCTTCATAGTCTTTTTAAAGATTTTGTTATTCTAGTTGTGAGAATTACATGACAAATGTTATAAAGTAAATATTCTTGAATTATATGTTGGTAATTATATTAGCAGCTCTTATTTTCATTATACTTTTTAATTTTGTGTTTGTATATATTTCTTAAATTATTATTAAGTTACAATATAATTTGCCACAAAATCAAAAGTAAGAGTGGATAGAGAGAAAACTGTTGATAATTACAGCCTAATTTTTTACTAGTATGCAAACATATTTTGTTAAATTGTATAGAAGCGATTTTCTGTATATCAGTCTGTGTTCTATTCTCTACTCTACTCTACTGAGTTAACAAATATTTGTAATTGGATAATGAATAACCTTGGTGAAGATACTCTCGCTAGCTAAAGAACCCTTCATTGCTTTGCTTTTATAAACACTGGAAGTATTTGGCCAAGATTAGAGAATTAAATGAATAAGTCTCCCAAGTATTTTAAAATGATGCAGGTTCAAGATGAATGCATAATAGACAAGAACCATTTCGGCAGCTAAATTCATGGAAATGCAAGGAAGCAAGTTATTTCACTTGTTTTTATCAGAGGTGTTGGGAAGCCCCTAGACATTTCAATGCTAATCCATACTTTCATGTCATAATGCAATAATTGAACCACCATAACTCCCAATTCTCATCAGTTGGAGTCTGAGATGAACAGCTTCTTTCAAGATTTTTCATGTTCCCATTACTTATAAGCAATAACCAACCTTAACTTTTGCTGCCTTCAGCCCATCCCAACCAATAATAACATGCACAGCCAGAAAGTGTACCTACTTGACTGAATTCTGAATTCACTATATATAGTCTCTTTTCATGCTACAGAAAAAAATATTCATGTAACTATTTTTTACAAACTATTGCTTCCAAATATACTAAAATAGTATTTCTTTCTTTTATATATTTCCAAACACATGCATACACACATACATGTGTAGATACAGACAGATATACAGACATATACAGTTGTATAAAAATATAATAGGTATAGCTGGATGGAAACTGTCTAGTAAATTTATATCATAATTATCCTACTGTCTGTCTATCATAAAATAATTTTTGTACAAATAAATAGCTTTATTAAAATCCGAAAGACAAAAAGGTATGGAAAATTTAATTAATTAGAGCATTTAATAATACCTTTTAGTATTTTAGCTAAAGCATCTTTATGTTAATCAAGTGCAGAAGGACATCAAAATAAAATACAATTTTCCTACTCAAAATTTGTTGCCTATCAGTTATTACTTTTGTTGTGTTATCTCATTACCACATTTGCCAGATCAAACAATATCGAGTCTTCAAAAGGCAACTCTTGGCATACAAGCAGGGGCATTTATAAAGGGGTGAAAGTGGGTACATTTGCACCCCACTGGAAAAGTACTTTTAATCTACGCATTTACTCTACTCATTTACAATAATAAAGTAATATAAGTAATAATTAGGGAAGAACTACCTCATTTGCATAAAACAAAATGGCCACCAGCACACACCAAAAAAACAGAATTTCATATCTCGTCTCCCATTTGACATATCTGTGTACTTTAAAGGGCTAAATCATGTAATTAATTTATTGGTATTTCAAATTTACTTTACAAGCCAAAGTCTATGGACTGTGGATTTAATTCATGAAGGTGATATATACATATATATAGAGAGAGATCATTAGAAAGAGAATTTTATCATCTTTCCAACAATGTATGTTCACAATTTGTATCTGTATTTTTTTTTTGGTGTGTGCTGCCAGCCATTTTGTTGTATGCAAATGAAGTAGTTCTTTCCAACTTTTGGAAACATCTTTTTTCTGAAAGAGGACATCCTAAGGAACATTTTGCTACCCTACTCATAGGATCATGGCAGTGGTGCATGGTAGGCCCTGGTGGCCCCCAAACTACGTCTTTGAAGAATAAAATTCCAGAATTTGTAAATTTGTATTACTATACTAATTGTGTATGCACTGCATGGACATATATTGTATTGGCAGCTATACTTCTCATACTATTTTGACACCCCTTCCCCCTATATACAAACAACAGAATTAATATTCTAAAATTTCTTTGTTTTTGTATAACTTTTGATTCCTTTGGGCTATTAAGAAACAATAAAACGTTTTCTGATCCTCTGTGCTCTTTCAGAAAATGCATTAATTGGGGTCCTACAATATGGGTAATTTTGACCTGATCACCCTAATAATAGTGCAATCGGAAATAAAGAGTAATATTATATCCTATACTAAAATAACATGAAAAAATCCTGTGATTTCTGACGGGTACTATGCTAGTATTCTAATAAATAGGTAAAGTAAATCACTTCTAAAATAGTATCATAGTTAGCCACATTTTCTTGTTTGTCAATTTAATAATGATTACTTTCAAGGATTTGATGGACACATCTTTTGAAGAGACAGACATACATACTAAATCAAGAATACAATATATGCTAAATACTAATGTAAAGTGAGAGTTTGTGTGATAACCTTGTAAGTAGTTGCTCATAGGTTTCCTCCCCTCTGGGTACTTTTCATCTAAAGTTAGCTTATATCAATAAATATCTATTATATATAATATTGATGCCAAATAGTTTGAAATACGTGAATTGTATATTTGGTTACATATATGATAACCGATTTACTTTGGGATTGTTGTTTCTATATGAAAGAAAATTTATTACCTATAGTTTTTCTTCTTATGCACAGTTCATACTAGACTGAGATTATTGATGATTGGAGAAGTGATAGACAAGGTTAGGATATTGCTTTTACAAAAATGAATCAGAAAAAAATAACTCGAACTAGAATCAAGACATATTTCTGCTCTGTTTGCTTTCCATTGTGCTACATTACACATTGCCCCAGCAGGATCAATGATAGTTTTGCTGTGCACATCTACGTCTATTCAGCATGAACAATCTAATATTTGGACAAAATAGAAAGGCTAAAGATATTAAAATCTGATGCTAAGAAATTAATGCCCAACAACTACAAATAACATGATAAATAAATAATGATAAATAAATAATTATAAATGAAAGACAAAACCATACACATCAATAAAAGATGCTACTTTCATGAATATAATGTTCTAGGAATTTTGGTAAAATTAAAAGTATTAAATTAATAACATTCTTCTTGCACTAATAATGCTGTTCTCATCCCAGCCATGTAGCACAAAAACTATCTCAAACCTCTGATAAATGCAAATACATCAATAATCATCTTGTAATATCAGAGGCGAGGGACAATTTTAAAATCATCTTTTTTTCTAAAGATGGCGAATAAGGTTTCTGAAAAATAAAATAAAACCTT
The DNA here is from genome assembly GCA_006491835.1 of Architeuthis dux. Lineage (NCBI taxonomy): Eukaryota > Metazoa > Mollusca > Cephalopoda > Oegopsida > Architeuthidae > Architeuthis > Architeuthis dux. The sequence goes on along the minus strand of VCCN01000724.1, from coordinate 15,042,288 downwards.
TTCTGTTCCTCGAAAATTGTTACTAAAAAACAGTTTTTAGGATTCTTCATTATAGGAATTATCAAAACCTTTTAGAGAATCCGATACGTCACTAAGCTGGACTTTCATTGATTCCATTAGGAATCTTTCAAATGTTCAACTTCTATAAACGTGGCTATGAAATTGCTATTCATGTTTCCCACACCTCATGCAACTATCTCTGAAGTACCATTCACTAATCTGTTAATAATAACACTTTTTATTTGTTAAAATCTGGTAAATATGTTAAGACTATCTCTAATGTTGTCAAACTCCAGGACAAAGTCAGAGTTGACTTTACTTTCCTATGTAACAAGAACAATCCTCACCAAAACTAATGTAAAATCCCATTACCCTACCGTGATTTGAACTCAGGACCTAGTGATCACTAGCCTGGTGTGTTACCACCTGCACTAAACTGACAAGTCTTACATACCTCCAAAATCTATAGTAGAATTATGCAAGGAAGTAGAAGTAGGAGAAGAGTTTGACTCTGGAACGGCCAGTCCTGTTAATGGATAGAGTTGGTGACTTATCATGAATTAATCAAATACAATACTACCAGGGCTGATTGATAAGTTTGTGGCCTAAGGTACAAAGATTTTAGACAACACAGTCATTTTGTAACATAGTTCACTTGCAAATTTACATACTTAGTCTAGCGGGCATGGAACATACTGATCTGTTCTTTGTAGAATTTAGCATGTTGTGCCTCCAAGAAGTAATCTACAGCATCAATGACATCATTAGAAGTGGCCAAATGGCAAATGCTGACCTGCTTTTTCATCTTAGGAAACAGGTAACAGGTCAGATGGGGTCAGATCAGTGAAAATGGCAAATGTTTGGCAAGTTGGAATCCTAATTCATGGATAAGAGCACCGCAGATTTGTGATCCGAAGTTTTGACTTACTGGAAGAGCAGGCCTGTTGTCAAATCATTTAATGTTTACTACATTGATATTTAATTCTAATACTATTCTGTTGTGAAAGGTGGACTCTTTTTAAATTTTCATTTTTTTTATTTGTTTTTAAAATTTTGGAATATACTCTTATCATACACATTAAGAAAATATAAGAAATTTATATACTCTATTTGACAGATAGAACAACCACAAAATGTTTAAAAACAGATCCTTCAGTTGGTTGTAAAATACCACAAAATATAACTTTTGCAGATGTGAATTAATATTAGGATTATCACAAAGTTAAGTTAGTTTCAGTTAAAATATGGTGAAAGCTTGCTCTATTTAGATATGTAGTCATCATAGCTGAAATGATAAAAACATTATTTGCATGTTGCAGATCTGGACAACTTATCGAAATGCAGCTACTGCACTGGTTTTTGTTTACATATTTATGGACATGCATGTATTGAAATAAAAAGGTTTTGATTAATTTATTTTATTTTGCTGTTTCTTAGTGTTAAGCTTATCTAAATAAGCCAGACTGCCTTGGCATAATTTTAAGTACATTCATTATGTGATAATTTAAAGCATAACAGAGTTTAGAAATGTTATATGTTTCTGTTTGTGTGCCATTATTATTAATCTTTTATCTATTGTAAGCAGCTATATATGTGTATAATGGCTTTAGTAGAACAATGGTAAAAATATTGTTTAGAATTAATATATGAAAATGTACATATGTAAGGAATTCATTTTGTGTACAAATATACATTCACAAATATGTATTCACAAATTTCATATATAAGCATATAAGCCATATTTCACATACATTCACGCACATTTAGATTTATACTTAAATGTTGTATGGAAACATATATAAATATTTGCTGATAACTCTTTTCGAAAAAATATATATGAATTTGCATATATATATATATTTAATTATGCCTCTCATACCATCATCGTCAGCCATTTCAGGTGCACTGCTGGACAAAGCCTTTATCATTTTGGGGAAGGTAGTGGCTAATTTAGCCCACCCATTGCCACTATTTTATGGGGTGCTGGTTTTGAATTCAGATTTGACATTCTCCTAGACTAGTTGCCTTCCCAAAGATAGATAGCCCAGTCTGTCCCACTATTTCACCCATAGCTGAGGGGAAGAATTGGATTCATGCATTAGTGTGAAATGAACATAAATAGCCACGCGCAGATTTTGAATTTGTCTCATCAATTCCATTGTCCGTGCCATTAACTGTTACGCCACTTGCATCTCCATCCGTTATTCTATTTGCACCTCCCATATACACGCACACACACAGGAAATAGTAATGAAACACTTGGCCTCAACTGGGATAAATCATAGGAATTATATCTTCGTTTTAAATATTAAATTTTCCATAAAAATTAATTTTATATTTACTCACAGAAATATTTAGTTTGTCATTTAACTTTTTTTTATTTAAAAAATATGCATATTTATAAATTGAAATAAACCTGAAATTGGCAACTACCAGGCTGTGAATGTCCTATTGGCAAATCATCACCACATTGACTTGTGATTCTTGTGCCAATTTAGTAAAACTCTGCCAAACAGTTGGCACTTGAATAATAAAAAATGTATATCTGATGAATTACATCTAATTACAATTAAAATCAATTGTCAGAGACACAGTTTATGCTTTCCTTCAATAAAATTTATTCTTTCTTTTAAATATTTTTGATTTTTGATTTGTATTTACTCTTGAACTTGTTAGCATAAAAGTATAAAAGTATAAAAGTATACCACTTGCACAAATGCAAAATTATGACTTATCCCAAAATATAGGGATTTGACAAAAATTCCTAATGTCAATAATGTTATAAAGTGTTGAATTGCCCTGATGCTACATGTAGATGCCTTTATCTTGTTTAAAGGCTCCAACATGGTATAATATATGACACTATGCCTTTTTTTGAAATTTGACATATAGCACAATCATTTTTCAGTTTTATTTACATATTGAAATATTTTGTGAAATCTACTAGCAAAACAAACATGTTGGATTGCTATAGAGTGTCCAAAGGAAAGCAATTCAAATGTGATTTGCTCAAGTTTTACAAAACAAACAGCATAAAAATGATGAAACCTAAATAGTGATGAGGTAAACTTTTGGTCCCCACTGCGTGTCAACTTATTTGTTAAAGGACTTTGGTTCTTTAATGAGTTCTGACATAAATATTGTTATAAAAACAAATCAAAGTCACAAATAAATACTTCCCTTTCATTTTAAAATATATATCCTTTTGTTTCTGTAAGCTGCGATAGTTCAAGTGAATAAGTAAAATAAAAATGTAATTAAATATACTCAGTAGGTCTATTAAAATATCACTGATAATATTAAGTGGTGAGTCTAAATGTGAAGGAAGAAGAACTTGATTTGAAGCATTTTAAGTATTTAAAAAGTTATTTTATATTTACATCATAGACACTGTCTTCCTGCTTGAGACTCAATATATATATCATCAGCAGCAGCAGCAGCAGCTGTTATAAGTTGGTTTTCAGCTCTTTTTGTTAATTTCCAGGTCATGGCTGGTATTATGCAATCGTATACTTTAAGCACAGTGGCAAGGTGCTCTTCAAAATGTCTCTGTTCATACCAAATGCTTTCCAACCTATTGTTATGAGTCGCTTTATTCTGCAGTCGTGGTCTTTCTCTAACTTTATTACCTGTCCAAGGTAGATGTATTCATCAACCTCTTCTAAGGTCTCTCCTATCTTTATGGTCTTTTTGGGGACTTTATCGTTGAACATTACTTTTGTCTTTGTTCTGTTCATCTTTAAGCCTACTTTTTTACTTTCCCTATTTAGATCAGTTAATATGTGTTGTAATTCTTCAGATGCTTCCGACGTCATGGAAATGTCATCGGCTTAAGTATTCTCCATCTATGTTTATTCCCATTCCCTCCCATTCAGTTTTCCGAAAGATGCTTTCATGGCTCGCTGTGAATAATTTAGGTGATATTGTATACCCTTGTCTTAATCCCTTTAGTATCTTTATCTTGTTTGTATCTTTATGTAGTCTAATTATTGCAGTGCCATTTTCATATATATGTTTTGGATAATTTGTATGTAATTCTCATTAACACCTTGTTCTTGCATTGAGTTGAAGACTGCCATGTGTCCTACAGAGTAAAATGCTTTCTCATAATCTACAAAGGCCAAACAGAGTGGTTTGTTGTATTCTAAGGACGTTTCGATCAGTTGGTTTATTGCATATAGGTGATCTATTGTTGAGTAGCCGCTTTTGATTTTTGTCTAGAGTGCCTCTTAATCTATTTGTGTTTATATATGTTAGGTAATAGTGTAATAGGGCAGTAGTTACCAAGGTTGTGCTTATCTCCTTTCTTGTCGAGTAGGATTACTATTCTTAGACAGAAGTTTTTGGGAACTTTTCTCTCTCTTATGCATTGTGTGAATAGCTATGCTAGTGTTTTGTGCAGGGTCTCTCCTGCATATTCTAGAAGGTCTGTTGTTATGCCATCCACATATTTCATATTTTGTATTGCAAACACTAATTAAAAGTAGGAGGAGCTGAACATGGTAATGTTGTGTGCAAAAAATATGTATTTAAAAAAAAATGATTTGTTCTTTCGATCTTAAGCCATTCTCCTGATGAGTTGCCTGTTGCAATGAAATGGACTGTCAATCTGTAGCGAATCCCATAACATATATAAAACTTATATATAAAGGATACTATATGAAGCACTCAAAGGAGATAAGCACGATCTAGGCAACTATCGCCCGATTA
>VCCN01000724.1:15002694-15024035 GCA_006491835.1 Architeuthis dux | reverse complement strand
ATATATATATTCCTCTATTATATATATGATTACTCGGAAACCAGTGTTTCGATTGGACTGGAAATTGCTTTATTCTCCAAGTTTTAACATTTTAACAGTATTGCGCTAATACAAATTGTGCTAGGATGTGCCATTCCACGGTAACAAACCCACAAAACATACAGTAATGGTATCATATTAATATAGATACTCTAAAATTAAAGGGGACTCACATCTTAGAAGAAACATAACAAATATTTCATCTAGCTTCAATTTGAGCATTGCAAGACAATTATAATTCATATATCTGCCAATGCAATTCTCAACAATCATGTTGGTGCATAAATTTATTTCAACACTACAAAAACAAACTGTATTCCAATAAATTCTTCATGATTAAGGAAGGAAATATTTGTTCAACTTAATTGTGGTTTTGTTTGATAAAAAACTGATAAATCATTTATTCTCAGCCTTTATGTTTAGTCAACGCCTCTTGAAAAAAGTGCACTATTTGCTCAAACAGTGATGATAATTTCATCAGAAATCATCAACCCGATGGATGATAGCTGAATGTTTAGAAAACTGGCAACTAAGTTACCAGGTTTGGGGTTTAATACCTGATGTTGGCTATATTGATCTTACAGAAATTCTAGCAATATTATGTGACTACATCTTCATAAACCTTATCCATCAGAAAGTTTTAAGAACATACAAGAGAAAAGTGACAAGTGAAAATATACTGGTAGATAACCAATATCTGATTAATAATCAAGGAAGTTTTGTCAATATTTTTTATTTACATTCTTTAACAACAACAACATTTTTTAAAAATGTTATTATTATGCATTTGTATGTTCACACCAGATGTCTGGTGGTCATTGCTGAAGACAGAGTGACAACAAGTCTCCTAAAATTTCCAGCACCCTCCACAGTATCTTTGCAGACCCCAGCAACACCAGGGTTTGTACAGTCTCAACTTTTCCTTGTATTTTCAACTCATCCAATCTCAATTCCAGTGTTTATGGCATGGTTCCACGTGTGCCTACTACTATTGGCATGATCCTAGCCTTAATATTCCATACCTTTATAAGCTCCCAGGCAAAGTCCTATTATTTCTCCAATTTCTGAATCTCCTTCATATTCACTCCATGGTCTACTGGCACATCCACAATCTGGAAGATCCTTTTTTCTTTAATTACAAATATCAGATGTGATCTCCTTACTTGAATGGGGTAGTTGGTCTGAATGTCAAAATCCCAAAGTATTTTATGATTTTCATTTTCAGGACAGTCTTTGGTTTGTGCTGATACCATTTGTTTACTTAGTCAAACCCAGGTCATTTGCACAAATCCCAGTGTATGACTGTCACTACACTGTTGTGCTTATTTTTGTATGCTTTCTGGGCCAGTCTGCTACATTCATTCATTGATTATGTCATTTACTCTATCATCTCTTTCCCCACAGAGGCAGCATTTACTGTTTCTGGGTTTTGTCAATCTTCGTTTGATGTAGTTTGTTCTGATGCATTTGTTCTGGGCTGCAAGGATGAGGGATTCCATCTCTCTCTCTTCAGGTGTCCTCTGCATGGCCATGTTCATGACTGTTTGTCTGCAATATTTTCTATTTGCTTTTTACATTCTCTGAGGAGTGTTTTTTCTTTTCTTTCCTTATTGCATTCTTCACTTCTCACTCATTTGCTATTTTAAAGATTTTGTTGCATTTTCATAGTATTTTCACTGCACTATTGTACATATTTTTCCTTTGAGTCCTCTACTGCCTTTTTTGCTTTTCACATATAATCTGTCTGTGTCACTTTTGGAGTGTAGAGCCTTGTGCATGGTCATAAGTTGCCTAGTCTGTCAGTCCATTGGTCATAAGTTGCCTAGTCTGTCAGTCCATTGATTTGAATTCCTCTTTTGTCCAGCCGAGGATTGGTCCTTTATACCACACCACTGATACTGCCCAGGTGTTCATCGCTTATCATAGGCATACAAGCCAGGGGGCAGGGTGGCAAGTGCAACCCCCAATTTAGGAAAAACAGTGTTTAAATTTGGGCATCTCAGTGCAATTCAGGCAAATCAAGCCTACTGCTCTCCTTAACAAAAGAGTTCCCATACACGTTATGTCTTCTATTTAGTTTAGGTTCAGCTATTTTTCTGATCCTCCTAAGTTATGCCTTCCTTATTTTCCCTTTCATATCCTCCTGCTTTATTGAGTCAGATTCAAGTACTCCCAGGATTTATAGCAGTTCTGTGCAATTAATGCCCTGATTGTCTTGTTATCCAGTATGTGGATTCTATCTGTTGTCGCAGGTTATCAACTGTGCATCACTAATTTGTCTATCCCAAATTCCATTCCAATTTTGTCTCACTGTAGTTTTTAACTTGGTTGATCAACATTTCAAGTTCTTTCTTACTTTATGTCACCCATGTTTATGAGGTGTTTTACTTTTTCCCTTGTGTTGGAGAATTGGTATCATTTACAGTTTTTCAAGATTAGATTTAGTGGAATCATGCCTATAAAAAATACTAGTAGAGACAGGGTGTTCCACTGAAAAAAACGCTCTTTTGATACTTCTCTCTGCTAAGGATTCTCCTCCGACTGTCAAGTCCACTTTCCAGTTTTTCATGGAGTTAGCAACGAATCTCACCATTGACTCATTAATCTTGAATATTCCGAGGCATTCAAGTATCCAACTATGAGGGATCATATTTCATGCCATTGCAAAGTCTTTTTGAAAAGTTTTTTCTTCTTGATTTTACTTCTTTCCTGATCATATCATCAATCTAGAGCATGTCATTCAATCCTTTGGTTCCTCTCCAGCATCCCTTCTGTTCTGCTGGTAAGAGTCATCTGATTTTCATGGAATCATATATATTTTCTCTACCATTTGTCCAGTCAAGATTTTCCACATCAATTGGCATGTGTGATTATTCTGTAGTTGCTCACCTGAGTTCTTTTTCAGTGCCTTTTTGGATGAGGGTTGTTCTGCCCTGGTCATCCATTCTGGGACTTCACCTTTCAGGCAGTTACTACTACTGCTACTCTTCCTACCACAACAACTGTTTGATGTTTACAAACTCATTCAAAGAATTGCTGCTAGTGTAATTCAATTCCCCATACACATATCTATATTAACTTACAACCAACTCCTTAATCGAGATCAAATTGAGCTTTTTCATTTTCAAACTTGAGATTCTTTTCTCTAAATATTTTATATTTTGTCCGAACATTTGTGTCAATTTCTTTTCTGGTATTGAAGTATTAGTATTTTATGGGTTTGTCATTTTATATTTCTAGTTGTGTCAAACTGGGGAAACATCTGTTTTCCCAAGCTGTACATAAAGATATATATTCATATTTTGATAGATACAAAAGCCACAGCAATAGTAATGATGATGACAATGATGAAAAATGCATTGGATTAAAAAGACCCTCTAAAATGTAGAAAGAAAAAACAATTTTAAATAAGGACTGATTTTGATAGAATCGACTAAATATATACATAATGGAGGGAATGAGTGGAGACGAATGGAATCCAACTGATTTGGATTTACATAAAAGAGTTAATACAAAGTTGGTGAGAATATAATGGCTGAATAGGCAGGAAAAAATAATTACTGCTTATAAGTATTAATAGAAGATCTATAGATAATCCTTGAGGATTTCCTGCCATTGCATTAACCGAATGGGGAAGTCTGAAAGATTGGCTAAGTTCCTAGAAAGATCATAAAAGAGAACAACGTTAAACCTTTTTAAAGGAATTGCCAGAAATTATTCTAAAAAAACAAATTATTTCAAAAACAAAAAAAGGAGAGATGGAAAGAAAGAGATAAAAATGAACTTATAATTCTAATCAAATAAGATTTTCTGAGTGTCTTGATATCTTTTGAAAGAGCAAGGAAAACAAAGAGGAAGAGGAAAGATGAAATAAGAGAGAAAGAAAGAGAAAAGGAGAAGAAAAGAAAACAAAAAGAGCAAACAAATGAGCGACAAAAAGAAAAAAGAAGAGAAAAGAATAAAAGACTAGCATTATTCATTGAGGGGAGTGTGTGTGCAAAGTTTCAAGTTTCTACTATGAATGGTTAGGGCTGGGCAAAGTCCGGATACATAGACATAAATGTCAAAACACATGAATAATCTAAACCCAGCAATAAACCAGTGTTGTGAGTAGCAGTGATTAAAAAGAAGTAAGTGGAAAAAAGATTGAAAATAAAAGAAAGAAGACCAACATGTTTACTATCACCCCAGAAACAACTCTTGGACCTTTTGTCAACATACGTTTCGCTGAAAACAAGTTAGTTGACAGAGAAAACAGTTTTTGCATTTTCATCACAAAGAACATTGTCCGATATTATGACGTATCTTTTGTGCAAAAAAACTTTATTCTCTGCTAAGTACATTCCTGGAATAACAGACACTATCGAACCTTTCTCCCAAAAATGTCCAGGTAGATTTGAACTTTTGACACAAAAGACTTTTTTCCTATACTATTCAAAAGACATTCACTATTGATTACACACAACTAACATATACTAGGACTTTTACTTTTAACAATCATTACAAAAGCTATACACACTGTTTTGTTTTCTGTAACCATTTTCTTTACATATTAAAACTATATTCATTGTTATTATAAAAAAGAAATTCAACTGAGAAACAAAACTTCACTCCCTACTTCTGTCAATCATCAGCCCAAGCACAGCACTTGTATAGACATACAAACTTATGAAACTCTTTTAGACATAAGTTTTAGAATTTAAATAGTAGTTCAATAATAGTTAGGTATTTAATTGGAGTTGGGTACTAATTACTTAATTAATTGCTACAACCTTTAATTGGTCAATGGATAAAAACAACAACGTCCTTCAGCTAAAAGAAGATTAAAAAATAACATAGAATTTACTTTAAATCAACATATGTTTGAATAAGTTTATTTATGTATTTTTGCAATGTGAAGTATAAATATTTTGTGACAATAAACATGCAGCTTCATAAGTAAAAAACAATTTTAAATATTAAAATATTCTTCCGACATAAAGTTTTTCGGCAAAACATACGTTGACGAATGTCACAACAACAAAATGTATGTCAGCGAAAGGCCGAATCGGCCAAATATCATTTCAGCAAAAAGTTTTTCAGTGTAGCGTCCACTCGATGCAACATCTGTCAGCTGACTGTCTGGTAACCAATATCCAATTATTGAGAAGCCTATGGTATTGTGAAACAAGTCTTTATTCTCTTTCTCTTATTCTACTATATTTTACATTTTTTTTTGTTTATCTCTGACTCCTAACTGCTGGACATTGTGACTCACAACATGGATCCTGAGAGATCACAGGTGAAATTGCGTCCTACAAGAAGATGGCTTGACGATCTGGACACGGTTTTTGGCACCATGACGCTCGAAGCGCACAAAATTAGCAGATCTTGGGAAAGGCCTATGTTCAACAACTGTCGTTAAATTGCCAATGTTGATGATGATTGCCAATGTTGATGATGTTTGGCAATGTGCATGTTGCATGTACATACTTATATAGATGTACATGTAGTATTTTTCAAGAATTTAGTTACTTTTAAACGGCATTTATGCTTCTCTTTATCTCTTATGATGGTTATTTGTAGCATCAAGTAAGCAACTCTTTTAATCTTATAAAAACTAAGGAAGTTAGGTAAGAAAATAATTCATGGTATGTATTATGTATTCAATTTCTTTTTATAAATTGGGAAAGTCATGCACATATTGTATTGAAATCAAATGATGGATAATTTTATATCCAATCAACAGAATATGATAATTATAATGACATTTTATTAATGAGAGCCTATATTTGCCCGGCGTCGGTGTGAGCGACTGCTAAACGAGCGGCCTAAATCGTAAATGTGAGAGTTTGTTTCTTTATTCACATTTACGATTTAGGCCGCTCGTTTAGCAGTCACTCACACCGACGCTGGGCAAATATAGGCTCTCACTAATAAAATGTCATTATAATTATCACATATTGTATTGCAGTAAAAAGGATGAATATATTTCCTTGTTTCTCTCAACAACTCCTTGAAATAAGTGTGCAGTTAAAATCATTCAACTTTGGGAAATGAATATCTTTCAGTGCATAAAGATAATTCTGGATTTATTTAATAGAATATATGATTGTAGATAAATAAGTCCATAGCCAGACAACATTGTTAGAGGAATTTTGATCTGAAATTTTTACTGTATAATGTTTGATCTATGTGATTAAAGGAAAAATGTTGGTTTAAGTGCATTTATAAGGAAGGAGATTATGTTGTAAAATAAATATTTGTTGTGTGAAATAGATGTTTATTTCATCATAAGGCTATGGACTTATTGATGTACCTATGCACAATTTACTCTAATTCCTTTGACACTCAACAGTAAATTTGTGGTATGTATCTTAGGAAAAACTAAAATTTTCTTTTTATTTGAAAGTTTTGGAACTTTAGATGGAGGCAATTTGAGAAAAAGATTTATCAATGAATGGATAAAGCAAATAAAGGTTTCTGTTTGATATCCAATGAGTTTTACTCAGCAGAATTAATACCATATGACTACTTTGATAAAAATTTGAAATTCATCTCAGTTAGCATTGTTCATTCTTCATGTGTACAGAAGTTGTACTAATACTGAACTATGAAAACTGCAGATATCTAGGGTAGATCTTGGGAATAATGTGTCAAGAAACGTTACTGCTCATGATAGAGATCAATAATTCAAATATGAGGCAAGGCTTTTACCTTTCATTTTCAACTATGCTGTACTTGTAAAATCTCAATTTTGTCATATCATGTTAAATTAACAAATAGTTGATTCCAGTTCTGTTCCCATATGTAGAACTTATGAAATTATCCTTGGCCTATTATCATAGAAGGATATCAGCCTCTAATCAAATGGCAGACATGTTTCTTAAATGTTCCAGCAGAAGAAGAACTTGTTTTATTTTCATCTCTTAACTGGTGTCAGCAATTGCCATAGAGTGCCTGACAAGGACAAGTGTAACCGTGGGATATTATTCTTTCTTTATTTTCAGGTAAAATTAATAAAAAGCCGCCTTCATTTTGATGCCTATTGATTTAGCTTGGGAAGTCTACTCTCATGCAAGGACAGTGCCAGTTTATAGATGACAATCATCCCCTGAAAGAGATGCTAAGATAGAATGATGTTAGGAGGGATGGAAAGGTTGCTATAAAGTTGGTTGGATGATGATGATGAGGAGGAGGAGGAGGAGGAGGAGGAGGAGGAGGATGTGTTTCAGAATAACCCATTTTCTTGTGACCAATTTATTATAAAAAAGATGCTTGTGTTATGAGCTGTGAATTTCCTTTCTGTTCATCAACAGAAAATAAAGTGAACAAGACTGGCTGCTGCATGGTCAAACTCCATTCCTACTTCTATTCCGACTGAAGATGATTACTGCAACTTATGTCTTATATATATATTGTATATATATTATAAAAAATTATAAAAATATTTATCTGTATGATAAACTTTCATTAATATCTAAGACTTGCCAATTTAGCCCAGTCCGTAAGACACCCCAGCTAGTGATCACTGAGTTCAAATCACGGTAGGAGAATGGGGATTTTACATATTGGTTTACACCCAAAATTTTGGTGAGGATTGTTCTTATTGTTCTTGTTACGGTAGAAAAATAGATAAGTTCATAAAAAGTAAAAGCAGCAGTCAAACCTAAAACCAACTGTTAACATTTTAAAGGTTTTTTTTAAAGTTTTCATGAAATAACTTCTATCTATGCCTTCAGCAAAACTATATTTAACTGCTCTAAGAAACATTAGACATTCTTAAATTTCATTGTAAATTATTTATTGTAGCTGCAAGTTATAAATTCTGACCCTGATATGTTAGTGAAAATTGAAGTTATAAGTGAGCTTCACAAGACTCTACTGTAGCATAACTTTAAACTTCATGATGTTGGCCATTAACACTAAGGGCTTATGATATCTGTTACCTTTACAATTTTGTAGTATAAAGCTTATATCTCATCATTTACTGGTTAAGCAACAGTTTTATTTTGTTGCAACATGTTTATTCTTTAGCTGGAAACAGTCTGAATCCATAGCTTATGTCAAAATTGTAGTAGCACGTTTTCTTCCCTTTCTATTTTCTTCCTTTTCTATGTTCCTCCTGGCTCTTATCCTGCATAAAAATACTGATTGATTGAGAACACATGTACATACACACCAGTTCTTTTATATTAGATTTCTGAAGCTGACTGTAATGAGATTGGATAATCCAATTTTATCAGATGGATAAGAGTTTTTCCCACCTGAGATTTTCATTGCTGTTCATCCATGTGTGTGTGGGCGGGGGGCACATTTTTTGTCATTCCTTCACAGATAAGCCCTCTGTATTTTTTCACCTGCTTGCAGAAAACTGATAGCTTAATTTAATGGTGTTTCAGATCTTTTTGTTCATGTAAGAGGTATGTGTAAATTCTTGACTGATTGCTAAAAGGAATTCAATTTATTATAGAAAACAGTAAACCCTCTTTTTCTTCATGTGCCTTTGAATATGAAAAGATGGCATACATTTTTTCAAGTATATATTTTGTGGTCAGGTGCAGTCATATTCATGTTAATATCAATAAGGCATTATTGTTGCAGTCTCATCAACATAGAGGCTCTGCTTCAAACATTCTGCAACTTTTTCTCCAATTATTTATGTTGTGGCCTCCGAATCTCCATTTGTTTGAAAAATATTTTGGACTGCATTATTTTAATTTGTCAAAATGTTGTTATTTAATTATCAACAGTTTACATATTTTTGATTAATATGTATAGAATAAATTCAAAATGTTATACAATTTGAAAAAGATTTACTGAGCTAAAATCACCAAACATACATTTAAACACAATTTAGATCAATGGGTCTATTACCATATGTATTCTGATATTGAAATGGAGTTTGGTGAGCCTAAAGTTCTAAGACATGACAGTGTTTTGAATATTACATAAATAATCATTATAATTTTTAGGGTTGTTTTTCTTGCTGCGTGGGGCATGTCTATGCTTTTTAATGTGGATAAATTTCTGTTTGTATAATATTTACTAAGCTTAGCTTAGTATGGCATATGGCCAAATGGAGGGGATTTAGGGGTAGGAAGATTGTATTGTGCCAATCTTCCAAGTGGGGATTACATGACTGCCATGGCAGCATTCAAAATCTTGACTTTTTACCTGGGATTGAACACTCACCTCTGACATCAGCAGGAAATATGCAACTACCTCAGCTACAATCCAGGTCATTCTGTATTTGTATGTATATTGACCAAAGATCTTTGAGGAACATAATTTTACAACCAAATGTTCTACAGTCCTGAATCCTTTATCATTAATGATCTGATCTGCCAGAATGATGATGAAAGGACTCATTTTTAGCCTGGAATGCTTTTAGATAGAGTTTTAACATAAACATGCAATTCCTTGCCTACAATTCTTTATATCTTATTGAAAATTATTCATTTGAATTATTTACACTCCATTAAATAGAAATTAAGTTCCAGAATCTATTCTTTTGTGTTGAGATTTCTTAAAAAGTTGATTGTAAAATAAGAAATGATAATTCTTTCTATCTTGTTGTAAAATCAATGTTATCGTTTTTCTGGATTAATTTGTGAGAACAATATTTCCCAACCTAGTACTTGATTAAAAGCTTCAAGTTCTTGTCCATATATCTGCTGTTATAACCTTCAAATGAAACCAAACTATAAGATTTCAACAGATATAAAATCTTTTCCAAGACATTGAAATATGTGGAAGGTAATATACTAGTCTATACTAGTTACCTAAAGTGGAAGTTATCATTTTTTGGGGGTAGAATCTTGGCAATTATATCTAAAAACCATCCAGATTAAGAAAAGAAATGTTGCCAGATTAGCTATGAACTGTAAGGGTGGCCATTTTGAAATTCAGAATGTACGACTGTAAATGTACATGTTTTCCAATTATAACTAAGTTGTTGTGCATGGATCCATCTAAAGCTTTAATCACTTCTTCCATAGCCTATTGCCCACCCTTCCACAAAATTCTATTGACATTCATAGAGAACTTTTGGAGATATCATGTAAACAGACAGGAGTGAATACAGAATACAAAATTTGATCACTTCTTCCTTACCCCACGGCCTATTTTTTCACAAAATCTTTCAATCAGAAATGAATTCCTGTATCCGTTTAAAAATGTAATCACACCTTCCTTAATATATGACTTAACCGTCCATAAAATCTTACTGATATTCTATAAAGAAATTTTGGGGATATCGTGTGGACAGACAGGAGTGAATGCAGAAATGAATGTAAAAAACTCAAAAATATCTCTCAATCAAAAACAAATCAGCCTGGTCCAGATTTAAAGGAGATAACATATTATGGGTCACTCTATGATGAGTAAAGGGTTCAGAGTCTCTGAGGGCCGACCTTGCGTCAGTCTTGCCACTACATATGAGGAGGATGGGGGTCACCAGTTTTGGTATTATTCCCCCACCAAGGGTGAGATGGTGACGTTCTGCAGAGCAATTCCAAAAGGTTGCACGGACAGATTGAGCATTAAAAATGACAGCCAAAATAATGTTATGATGCATCCATGGGACCATGATTAGCATTTCAAGCTTATCTAACAGACCATTACACTTATGTTTGATGTCTAAGATTCCATAGGATGAAAAGTAAAACCAAGATTAAATTAATTGTAAATGGGTGCAGTAAATGTATGTATTTATGAATTAGCTATGGAAAAAAGTAAACAGAATACTAAAGAAGAAAAATGGCTGCCATAGTTGACATATTGAAAATCCATGATGACTCAATATCCAAATTTTTTTTTAATGCCTTTGGCTATACGTGTACCAAATTATATGCTTTTATCAGAAAATGCACAATTGGCTTGAATTTTGCAGTTAAGCTGCCCCAGTAATATATGTGTATACATATGCCTGCCTAAATATATGTTTTTTTAAAAAAACTTCACATATGAATAGACACACACATGTATTTTCAAGACATGTATATAAGCAGGTGGCTGTGCATTTAGAGGCATATTGATCTTAAGGCAACAAGGAAGGGATATTTAGTTTTTTTCTTTAATCTTTGCTGTCCATTTCATGTATTCACTTGCATAATTTCTGTATGTGTATATATGTGCATGTATTTATCTGTGCATGTATTGTGTGTACACATATACACATAAATATACATACGTATATTGTGTGTGTAAATATATGCATCAATATGCATGTGCATACACTTACATCTACATATATAAAGAGATTGATAGATATACATATATAGCTATGTTTTCCTTCTTTGGGCTCCAGAATAGAATGCCAATCTATAAGACACCAGCAGTGGTTTTGCATTTGTTGATAAATCTCTTCTCCATTGCTTTCTACAGGGAAACATTCAGCAGATAAATCACAGAAGAAAAGAGCAAAATGAAAAACAAGGATAGAAATTACATTGTGTTCACATATGCAAAGTGAATTGAAGAGGAAAAACGGATCGCATATGCCATGGATGAAAGGAATTCGATTCTGACATCATCTTAACACATTCCCTACCCCTGGTTCTAATCTGTGGTTGGCAACTAATAATGACTTATACACTTTTGGAACAGCATTCAGAACTTCGGCTCCAGACCTACTCATTTCTGTCTCATTGTCCTGTGAAAAGATTTCATGTATTCACCATGAAGAGGCAAACGGTACACATTTGAGATATTGAGAGATAGATATTGAGAGATAGATATTGAGAGATAGATATAAAGGAAAATAAAGTTATGAAGGTGATAGATTGATGCGCATAGTTAATACAAATGAAGACAAATACATTGCTGAGAAGAAGTAACCTGATAAAGAGACAGACTCATTGATGAGCAGATTATGGAAAAGGAGCCGAGAGAAAGACAGTTACACAAGGTGATTTATTTTCATTCTAGTGATTCCTCACATTTGTCAAATAAATTATTACATTGTATAATTAGAAGTTTTAACCAGTTAGCTGCAATTGTGTGGGTGCAACAAGGAGTGGAATCAATAACTACAAAAATTTGATAGCAAAATCTTGAAAGTTTTCAAATATCAATATTTTTATTAGATTAAATAAACTTTGAAGAAGACAGAAATGAGTGAGACATTTTGAATGAGAAAATTCAAATTTGAATTAAGTTGTATTTGTCCAGCACTGGTCATGATTATTGGCACCCTTGAATTTGTTGTATAATCTGTGCAATATATTAAGAAATAAATGGTAATATATTATATAACATCTAAGGATTATTATGAAAGATATTAACAGATTTAAAATGTAACAAAAGACATACTCACACAGAACCAATTTATTCATACATTTACAAGGATCGTGGTCAACAACACGTGTATCTTCTCAGTCTCTTAAAACCAATATGGTGGCTTGCCCACCAGAATGTAAACAGTACCCCCTTATCTGAAGTCGATAAGCAATCTCCTGAGGGGGATAACTCAAGATACTTACTTAACAGCACTTTGCCTCTTTTCTTTTTTCTGAAGTGTGCATAGTCTTTATGATAATAAAAATGTTTTGTGTTCCACTAAATATTTTTTAAAAAATAAACATCATATTTCTTGACGGATTATTTTTCATGCTTTCTTCAGAGAAAGTAATTTCTTCTTGATCCAGGAATTGGTCACAAACACATTGTCTGTCCATCTGTTGACAGCATTTTTAAAGATGACATTCAAGTTCATCTAATTAGGTAGAAGTTGAACTTACATAGAATAAATGAGCATTCTTTTTTTATAGTATCAAGAATTACCACTGTGGGATAAATAATTTGGGTTACCTCGTGCACGTAGTTAAACAGCTCCATTCTCTGTATCAATTCAGTTTCAGTCCGTCTCCGGACACTAAACTTCTTCTCAAGTTGGTACTCCTAACATAGATCCGCATACCACCTTACATGTTATCATAGTAATATGGTTTTAGCAACTATTACTACAAGTAATGATGATGTTTGTATAGTGGACATAATTAAAATGATTATAAAGTGAGCGATTAATTCCTAGTATTCGTGTGTGTTCAAATGGATAGGAGTAACTCCAAAACTATTTGCGCTACAATAAGATTTCCAATACCGGTAGCTAGTCCTGGTGTCCGTGGAAGGGCAATCTCGCCGGATATGCCCAAAGCTTCTGCAGTTAAAATAAGCTCTCCTGATGTCCTTGTCACAGTGACGAGCAATATGACCAAGCCGGTTGCATAAGTAGCAGCGTTTATAACAGTAATGTGCTGTGTGGCCAATTTCTTTGCAGTTGAAGCAGCAGACTTGTCTAGAGTAGCAATCACTAGCAAAATGACCTACATGGTAGCACTTGTAACAGCGACTAGTGTGGTTTGTGCGTCTATTAATTTTCGGGTTTCCAACTTTTTGATTTTTGGAATCAAGGATCATAGTGACAGCAATGTCATATAGAGTCATTAGGTCTGTATGTCAAACCAGATCTCACGTGGTGTTTTGAATATTTCCATTTTCTGACAAGTTTTGTGTTGTTTTTGTTGTCAGCTTTGTCTTCTTGTTTAAGTACTGGTACATTGTTGTTTTTGTCTCCTTGTTTCAGTAGTAGGACCTGTACCAGTTCCTCAGGAGCATCCACTTTTGTAGTAACATCACTGGGGATGACTTTTTTGGTTTTTGAAGAATCCTCTTGCTTATTGTCTGTTTTGCTATCTCCAATAACGGTTTCAGAAATCTAAAGTTTTTCATTTAATAGACGTTGTTATTATCCCTCACTGATTTCTTCAATAATAATAATAACCTTTTTAGCAGTTTTCTGAGAAAGATTTTCCGTATTATTTTCCACTGCATAAGAAGACTTGTTATCGCTAACGATCGATTCAAAGGGTTTGTCTTCTGTTGCAAATTCGTTCATTTTCGATTCTGTAAGTTGTTCAGTTATCCATTTAACGAATTTTAGAATCTGTGTATTTCGTTTTTGTAGTGTTTGATGCTGAACATTTAAGTTTTTTTTTTTCGTCAAATACTTCGGAATATTTGCTTTTCTACTGTTGTATATCGTGCTGATACTTTTGTTCGTGTGTATCATGCTCCGATTTTAATCACGTAATTAATTCTTCATTTTCGGAGTGTTTGTTTTCCAATTCAATTTTAAGTCTCTCAACTTCTTCAAGCAGTTCCAAGAAATATATTTCTTTGACGTTCCGATTCGTTGTCACGTGATTTATTTTTCTTCCGTTTTCTACTTAATTTTTGCATCGTTGTATTTCCAACTTTTTGTTCGGAAGTCATTTATTCGTTATTTCTCTTGGCTTCGTTCGCCGTAGCATCACTCATCACTTCAAAAGCATTTTCAACCAAAAGAAGTTGGCCCAACCTCTCGTATAGGTGAAATAAGACGTGTTCAGTATTTAAATCGGTAAGGTTCAGGTCCAAAATCGCCTCTCTTGCAGTGCCAGTTAGAGAAAAGAAAAGAGTCAGTGCTAATTTCGTATTTTCCATTTTGGATGTGCTCACCCATGTAGCTATTTCTTCTCGCCACTTGCAATAATAATTCAACTTTGACATCCTCGGCAATATTCATTTTTTCTTTTTCAAGTCCGGAAATATCACCATTCATCTTTCCTGCATTTTCTTCTTTCAAATCGCCTGGCATTGTTTTTTTTAAACTACGCTCTGCTATCAATGTAAGTATTATTATGACAGATATTAACAGATTTAAAATGCAACAAAAGATATATTCATACAGATCCAATTTATTCATACATTTACAATGACCACAATCAACGACACGTGTGTCTTCTCAATCTGTTAAAACCAATATGGCAATTTGCCCACCATAATGTAAACAGTGCCCCCTTACTGGAAGTCAATAAGAGCTCTCATCCCTAAGGGGGATAACACAAGATACTTACTTAACATACAATCTCTTGGTAATTCTTTGATAAAGGCCTCCAGTAACAGAGACAGCAAAGCAGCCCCACAACATTATGGATTGTCCACTATGCTCAATTGTTGGGTGTTTTCTTTTTAAGCTTCATTTCATTGTAAATAAATCACTGGTGAGCATTACCAAAAGGCTAACATAAAACATTTGCCTAGAAGAATTATTTGCCCAGATACTCTTTAGCAAAATATCGGTCATTCCTTTTTATGTTTTTTTTCTTCAGCAATGAGGTCCTCCTTGACTTTCACTTATAAAAAAAAGAACACCCTACCAAGATTTAAGCATGGTGGAGGATACATGATGTTGTGGGGCTGCTTTGCTGCCTCTGGTACTGGAGGTCTTGACCATATCAAAGTAATCATGAAATCAAAGGATTACCAAGAGATTTTAGTGCAAAATGTGCTACTCTGTGTAAAACAACTAGGTTTGGTCTGAAGATCATGCATGCTCCAGTACAATACAAACCTAAAGCACACATCTGAAAGCACACAAGAATGGTTGAAAAGGATAAAATGGACTATTTTTAACTGGCCAGCAATGTCCAAATCTAATGCCATTAACATTTTTTTGAGAGAGAGAACATCTAAGATGATGGTTTCAACACCACAGGAATCCTGCTAACATTCAAGAGCTTGTCATGGGACAGTGTGAGAAAATAGCAGATGACAAGTGTAAGAAGCTTATAGATGGTGACAAGAAACGTGTGGAGGCAATTACCACTGCCAAAGGGGGTGCAACAAAATATACTGGAAGGGTGCCAATATTACTGTCCAAGTCATATTTTCTATTTCTTCTTTGAAATTACTGCATACAATTAGAAAAATAATGTGTTTTGTTAAATTATATTGGACATCCCATTAAAATATTCTGATGATACAAATTTGGTAGATTTTCATATATTCCCGAAGATATTGTCCAGGTTATACAAATAGATTCGTGGATGCCAATAATCATGACCAGCATTGTAATCTGATTGGATTTATATGAAAATAATATTATATTTTTTTAACCCATGCAGGCTGAAAAAAACCCTTCAACATGAGGATGTTTTATTAATATATTCCAATTGATTTTTTGCATTTATAGTTTTGTAAATCTACTTCTCTACAAGTATTGAGCTTAACTCCATATCTATCCACACACACAAACACATACACACAAATGTGTGTGGATAGCCATGGAGTTCAGCTGAATCCTTGATATATATGTGTGTATGTTTGTAGTGTGTGTGATGTGTGTGTGGGGTGTGCACATATGTGTGTTTTGGGGTGTGGATAGGATTCATCTCTCTCTCTCTCTCTCTCTCTCTCTCTCTATATATATATTGGAAACTAGCCACATTGCCACATTTACATATGTTATATTGGTTAAAGGAGATTCTGAGATCATCTATAATCATTGCTAATTTTATCTGATTCACATTCAACTCGAAGGTTAATTGATCAAGTAAGGGAAATAATAGACACATATGAGAAAAGAAATAGAACATTTTCCAAAATTCCTATTGAAAAGCCTTGGTTCCTGTATCTTTCCAGGATCAGTTATCTACATAGGAACAGAAAATCCGCCACAAAAAAAAAGAGTTGACAAACAGAATCTCATTTTTCCAAATAAAACTTGGCACTTACATAACTGGCGCTAAACTACAGCTTAACCTCAGAGTCAAAAGCCTGGCATGAAAATCTAAAAATGGCATCAAGGAATTGTTTCTCAATCAGAATATAAAGGGAGGTAATCAATGAACAGAGTTATATTTTTGATTTTGTATTTGTCTTCAACCAAAGTTGGTGAATTCCTATCTTCTATGGAGAACGAAAGAGCAAAGATCAAGTCTAATATTTATCTCTGGTAATATTTGATGCAATAAACACTTAATTCTATTGCTATACAGAAATCAAAAATAAAATTGTGAAAAAAAGAAGAAAAATCAAATATTTCAAGTATTATAAAAAGTGGTATTGTCAATGAAAATTGCTTTATTATTGGTGGATTTGAGTCTGTTTATTGTTTCTACACAACAAAATGTATTTCAATCATTTCTTCTTGCTCAGTGTCTGACCCATCTCCATTTTTGTCATGTAATTATTTGTTTAAGATCCTTCACCCTGGTCTGTACATGGATCCATGTTGATCCTTTTCTATCTCCTCTATGAGCGATTTTAAGTTGGTTCACAGTTAGTTTTGTTAATTTCCATATGTTGTATCCATAAGTCAT
This sequence comes from Architeuthis dux, assembly GCA_006491835.1. Taxonomy (NCBI): domain Eukaryota; kingdom Metazoa; phylum Mollusca; class Cephalopoda; order Oegopsida; family Architeuthidae; genus Architeuthis; species Architeuthis dux. Next base: position 15,006,870 of record VCCN01000724.1, on the reverse strand, counting down.
AGCTGGTATTTTGCATTTATTGTATACTTTATGCTTTAAGCACAATATATATAAATATATATATATATATGAATTTTTAAACATTGTACTACAGTTGACCCATTGAGCTCTAATTTATATGAAAGATCTTGTTGAATAAGAAATATTGTTTTCTGCCTTTCTTAGCAGCAGACATATCAATTGCCCAAATTTTCCCCAAAGTTTTGCCTGAATTTGAGACGTCCGTTGCCCTATCTGCCCAATTGGCTCATATGCCTATGCCCAATAAATGCCTACTCTTCTCAGGGAGAATGTGAAGCTTGCAGCTTGGTCATGTAAAAAATAATATCAGAATGCAATCAAAATCTATCTGGAAAAATGACTTTTGTCTATGTTGCGCAAGAAGATAAAGGCCACTCTTTAAATACTGACCAATGTTCCTTTCTTTAAGTTGATGTGGAACCCATTTTCCTAGCTTCAGAATCCTTCCTATTTTGTGACTATCTTGTCCCAAAATGACTTTTGTCTATTCCCATTCCCTCCCAATCAGTTTTCTGAAAGATGCTTTCAAGGCTCGCTGTAAATAGTTTAGGTGATATTATATCCCCTTGTCTTACTCCTTTTGCTATCTTTATCTTGTTTGTATCTTTATGTAGTCTAATTATTGCAGTGCTATTTTTGTATATGTTATGGATGATTTGTAATTCACCTTGTTCTCGCATTGAGTTGAAGACTGCCATGTGTTCTACCAAGTCAAATGCATACTCATAATCTACAAAGGCCAAATAAAGTGGTTTGTAGTATTCTACTGACTTTTCAATTAGCTGATTTATTGCATGTAGGTGATGTATTGTTGCCTGCCTGCTCGCGAGGTTGATTTTCATCAAGAGTGATAAATAAAATACTTAAAGAATGAATAAAAAATGACATTAAGATGAGAAAAATAACAAGCTAAAATAGCTAGTTGAAATATTGAATAATATGTTTAAGAACATGAATAGTTGGAAGATAACCATGGGTAAACCAAAAAATGAATGATGATAATTAACATGACAGTAGAAAACTAAGAAAAATCTAAATAAATAACATAAATAGTTTAATAATTAGGATAATTAAGACCTAAATACAATTATATTGCAAATAACTGGCAGACAGAAAGCAAGCTGGGACTGAGATTAATAAAATAATAAAAAAATAAACAGTGACATTAAGATGAAAAAAACAAGGCAAGATTGATAGTGGAAATAGAGAACAGATAAAGAAAGACATTAAGCTGAATAGCATAGAATAGAATAGACAGATAAACTACAGGGCCATAAACCATATCAAAGTAATTAGCGGTGATAACAACGAACACATCGAATAAGGAACTCAAAACAAAACACGCCCTAAAAAACACCCACAAATTAAAAGATGGACCAACCAGAAAAAAGAGAAAATGGAAAAAAGAAAAGAAAGGAAAAAATGAAGAAAACTTTTTAGTATAAAACATTCTACATAATATCGATTTATATCCACTTGAATAATCTTGAAGTGAAACCAATTGTACAATTCATTGTGGATCTATAAAGAATCATTTATATATCCGCTCTACCATAGGTATCGGGCATTCTCAGAAAACTACGGTCTACTGAATTATTTTGCACCACTGTGTAGCATTTTGTTGACTACATATTAATATATATATAGTAGAAGAATATTTATTGGTTCATTACAACCTGTACAGTTGGTTTCACAAGACTTTGATCTTCAGATGAACAGTCACTGTTGCTTCATTAATTTTTTATATAGCTACAATTATTAATGATGAGATTTTTTGAGTCTATCATTGGCTTTTTTGTGTTAGCCAGTCAGGTGCGATTTCTTGTTTCTTTGTTCTCAAGTGCTTTTTGATGTATTTCTTTGTTTGTAGTTTACCTGTCTTTGACATTTTATTGTTTTTTTTATTGCTGTCTCTCTCCTGACATGTGTAATTCTGGGGTTAAGTTTTTCACCTCTGGCCAATGGACTCTTATCAGTTTTTTTTATGTTAATTGCTTCTGATGGGTTCTTTTTATAAATTTATGTACCGGGTTAGGTTTTTAAATTATTTATTTTTGAATCCTGGTTTACTGGTTCTTTTAGTCAATTTTTATTTTTTATTTCATGTTCTTCTAGTTTTTGTTCATAATTTTTATTTAATATTATCAGTATGTTATTTATCTTCTTCGTCTGAATTTTTGTCTTTATTATTATTATTTTTTTATATTGTTTTATTTTTTATTTCTATTTCTTTATATAAAGAATAACTGCCATATTATTTATGTTCTTTTCCGTTTTCATTTTTTTATATTTAGCTTTTTCTATTTTTTTGATTTTTTAATTAATATCCGATCTATTACTATTTTTCTTGTTGGTAAATTTCGTCCTTCCCACCTGTTGATGTTAGTACTTTCTCCCTGTGTTATCACCATAGTTACTAATTATCAGTTATGACTTTATTCAGTTATGATTCTGTTCATTAGATTTGGTTTATTGGTTTTTTATACCTAGTTATCCATATTTATGTATGGTTTTATATTGTTTTCTGTTTCTGATATTTAAAAAAAAATTGTTTGTCAGGTTTATTCTTCATTACTGATGTAATTTAATGACATGGTCCTTTTATGCCGACACCTCACTCCGATTTCATATCTCTAATTAAGCAGGTGTTTTCTATCCTTATAAGGTATTATTTGCAATTTTTCTTCTAAGCATAGGTTACCCCTGGAGTTTAAAGTTGTGCATGTTGTTGCGCGTTTTATTATTATTGTCCAGGTAATCACTGGTGTTTTTTTCTTATCCTTCAACTTCCAGTAGTAAGTTGATAGTGCAGTGTCTGTCTTTCTATGTATGTTTTTGAAGGATGCCTTATGATTTGCCAGTCTAATTTTGAATTCAGGTTTCATTAATCCGGAGTAAGTTTTTTCCTCTTTTGGGTTTTCTAGTGTTGATATTTTAACCCTGTAGACCACTTCTCTGGTTAGACATTTATTATTCACTACACATTCGTTTGGGTTTCTACAATTATATTTCTTTTCAGTTATCTAGTTCTCTGTTTTCTTTCCAAGTTGTCTTTTAATATAGTTGTTATGGCTGGTTATGATTTTTCCTATGTTATCCATGCATGAGTATCCTAATTGTATGTTATTAGTATTTAGTATTTCGTGCAGTTTATTTTTCCTGGGGAAGTGTTTTTTAACTAGTTCAATAAATCTTTTTCCTACATACATTTTCACATGTTTATTGAAAGGGTGAGTGAACCATAGTATTTTCCTGCTTCTGTTAGTTCTGTTTTTTTTATTTTCCTTTTGATTATCATTCCTATTTTTCCCATTTCTTCCTCATTATATTTTAGTTCAAAATTATTGTATCCACTATTTTGTAATGCCTTTTGATATTCCGCAATATGTTTATTAAACACTTTCCTGTTAGCAGAGTTGCTTGCTTATCTTTTATTTATAGAGCTGGGTATCTCTTTTATTATTGATGGTAGATGGTTAGATTTTATATTAACATATAATGGCTTGTTGTTGGGCTTTAAGTAGTTTTCATAAGTGTTATTATTTAGGTCTAGAGTTACATCTAGCAAATGAACAATTTTTAAGTTTGTCTTTATTTCTATTTTTAATCCTATTTGTTTTAGTTTTTTGGTGATTTCTTTTTAAATTTTATCTACTTATTGCCCTGTCATATTCTTAACTATTAGTAAACCATCATTCTTGTATATTCCTATGTTTTTGATGTTTATGTCCGTACTGTTTGTTAAGTTATATAATATGTATAGCCCCACTAGGTCTGAAATGTGCGCACTTTCATATGCACTCATTGCTACATTGAATTCCAGGCTCTCTCTTTTCACCCATTGTATATTATTGTTGTAAAGTATTGTTCTTCTGCTGTGCATTATAGTTTCTGTGTAGTATTTTGTAATTTTATTGCAGGTTTCTGCCATTATCAGTGCGTTTCTAATTGTCTATTTCGTGATCGATGAATACAAATCAATAATGTCAAATTGAATAAATATGGCTCTGTCCTTACCTTCTATTCCTTTGAACCAATTTATTGCGTCCGTGGTGTTACTCCATTGGTTCAGTCCGTAGTACTTTTTTACATTTATGTTTCTGTTTTCTAATAATCTTTTGCTAATTCTACCCACTTCTGATTTGGTAGGGTTGA
>VCCN01000724.1:14982678-14993239 GCA_006491835.1 Architeuthis dux | reverse complement strand
TAAATCTCCTGATGTACCATCCCCATTCCGAAAAACGTCAGCAACCCTGCATGCAATATACCAGCCCTGATCCACCCCTCAACAATGCATTGTCTATATATATATATATATATGCATATGAAAAGAAAAACTTTTAGGTTTGTTCATTTCGAATTAACTACTATTTCTGTAAATGTTATAATGTAATTACCTGCTATAGATCACACATTATATAGGGTATCATAGGCTGTCTTTCCATGGACCTGTTTCAGGGAGGTTATATAGGGTATCATAGGCTGTCTTTCCATGGACCTGTTTCAGGGAAGTTATATATATTTGTGAAAGTCTGTGACTATGTCCTTTTCCCTTTCCCTTTCCCTCTTTGCTTTGCTTATGTTGAAAATTATAAGATTGTTGGAAGTTTATATGTTTTGTCAGATGTGTTTCAGAAACTCAATGAACTTAATATTTTTACACTCAAAATTAAAATAGGGCATAATATTTTACATTAGAAAATATTTCCGGAAAACACTTCGATTATATGAATTAAGATATTAATTTTGAAATGGTTTTTCGGACGATTGAACTCCTTTCGGCCTGCTTCAGGTGTAAAATCTGAGTGTGATGGGTTAAACAGAAATTATGTTTAAAGGGGGGTAGCCCTCATAGCGAATGGCCCTGGTGTTTCTGTGTCTTTGTTCTGTCGCGTTTCCACTGCTGCTGCTACGAACAGTCTCTCACCCAAAGCTCCCCTTCCCAAGAGGCATTGGCGAACATCTTCAGAAGATCTACACAAAATTCGACATTAAAGTCATTTTCAGATGTTCTCACTCTCTCCGTTGTCTGCTAAGTAAGGTTGCCCCAATGCGGGATCCCAAACTAGTGAACAACTGTGTTTAGGTCATCCCTTGTAAATGTGGTATTATCTACACTGGAGAAACGGGCCGCCCCCTCAAGGTCAGACTTGATAAACACAAGAAGGCCCTAATCAGGGGCGAGATAGATAAATCGGCTATGGCCGACCACATCTGGAGAGAGAATGGCAAGCATCTTCCTCTTTGGGAGGAAGTCCAGATTATTGACAGAGAACGTTGTTGGAAGCAGAGAAAAATCAAAGAGGCAGCTCATATCAAAATGTCGACTAAATGCATTAGCCAAACAAGCGTGGATTTCAACCCGATGTGGCTTCCACTTCTCAACAAATCTAAACCCAACAGAACAAAGACACAGAAACACCATGGTCATGCGCTATAAGGGCTACCCCCCTTTAAACATAATTTCTGTTTAACCCATCACACTTGGATTTTACACCTGAAGAAGGCCAAAGAATTGATCGGCCGAAACATTGTGTTTACAACACAAATAACAAGAAGGAGTTCAATCGTCCGAAGAACCATTTCAATATTAATGACCCTTCTCTAAACTATAGAAAAAAAAGATATTAATTATTTTATTTAAATATTCCTTATTTTATTTGGAAAGAAAGAGGGGAGACAGTGTAGTCATATTAAATCTTATACATATTGAGTTCAAAATTAAATTACTTTTTTCAATGGGTGATGCAATTGTAAGCCAAAGCAATGTCCATTTTTAGACATAAAGAAATTATAAAGAACTAGTTGGACCCATGAAAACTCCATAGGTGTTGACAACTAAGATTATCCATTATCTCATGTGCCTCTGCTCTTCTCTAATCCAATACCTGTATCATCTCATTCTCTCCCTTATCCCTTCCAATCTTTGTTGCCAGTCAAGGCTTTTATCTAAATGTTATGCAAACATGGATTAGTTTCATATGCAAAAATGTTCTTATACCCTTAGTAAACTACCCAACAGTATTCACTGTGCATTCCCTTCCTACCCTCTAATTATACTACTTGACATCCATTTATCTCCCTCTCTATTCCTACCCCTTCAGTAAGCTATCTAAATTCCTTTTCTCCCATGTTTCTTTCTAAATAAAATAAGGAATATTTTAAATAAAATATAACATTGGACTGAAAATGATGAGGTCCAACTGCATAGGAATAGCTTACTGGTCACAACATTGTGCTAAAAATGTTGAGGACTGCATGGGAGTAGTCCAATGGTTATAACATTGAACTGTAAATAATGAGGTCTTACTGCATGAAAATTGCTCAATGGTTATAAGATTGGACTGAAAATGAGACGTCCAAATGCATGGGAATAGCTCAATGGTTATAACATTTGACTGAAAATGTTGAGGACTTACTGTATGCGAATAGCTCAATGGTTATATCATTGGACTTAGAATGATGTGGTCTTACTACATGTGAATGGCTCAATGGTTATAACATTGAACTGAAAATGATGAGGTCCAATTGCATGGAAATAAATATATGGTTATAACATTGGACTTGAAATGATGGGGACTTACTGCATGGGAATAGCTAAATGGTGTTAAGAGTAGACTAAAAATGATGAGGTCCTACTGCATGGGAATAGCTAAATGGTGGTATAATATCATCATCAGCAGCAGCCTTTTAACGTCCATCATTGGACATAGACCTTCCCTAAGATTTGCCAGACCTCTCGATCATGGGCTTTGCGGAGCCAGTCCTTTCTGAACTTGTATAGTTTGCCACACCATCTAATGTTTTCAGTTCCTTTTCATATAACAGCATTATGATTGCAGTGTTCCAATCTATTGGGACTCTACTCTATTTGAAGCATAAGTTGAATAGATGGGCTAATTTCCTAGTGATGACGTTACCAGTTTTTTTATTGTTTGATAGCTTGCTTCACCTTGCACAGTGTAACTTTGAGGAAGTCTCCAAACTGGTGACTCATTACTTGTATATCTTGTTCATTGTTCTGTGTCCTTTGTTTGGACAAATAGAGTTTTTTGTAGAATTGTTGGATGCCTTCAGCAATTCCGTTCCTATTTGTTGTTAGGTCTCAATTTTCTTCAAGCACACTAATAATTTGCATTCTACCTGTACTGAGAGTTTTGTTGATTGTTTTGAAATCTCTACCTTTTTCAAGAATTCTTTTGATGACTTCCATTGTGTATCTTCTTTTATCTTCTCTTCATTTCTTTTGGATGGTTTTGTTTAGTTCGATTTCATTCAATTCTTTTTCTCTTGTTGTTGTCATTGGCTTGAGATTTCTGTGTTTTTCCATGAGATTCTTTGGTTTCTTAGTTTCTTCTGAGAGTTTACTGATGGTTTGTTTGGTCTTTGGCTTAAACATATTGGCAACTTCAATTAGAGAGTTTGTTATTTTGTTGTTGAGCTCATTGATGTTGGAGTCATTGTTCTCTTCTGGCTTGGTGAGAAGTTCATATCTTTTTTCAGTTCGAGCTGGAATAATCAAGCGATCTCTTTTTGTACGCTAAATGGTTGCAGTTTGGTGCAAAACATTTTACTGCATTCTTTCTTGGAGTTAGATTATAATATTAAAATATTATGTATTTCATTTGAAATATTCCTTATTTTATTTAAAAAGAAACAGTGGAGAAGAAGAATGTAGGTAGTTTACTGAAGAGGTAGTGAGAGAGAAGGGGAGAAAGGGGAGTTAGTTAGTTTAATTAGAGGGTAGGAAGAGAGGTGAGAAAACAAAGTTAAGTAGTTTACCAGGGGTTAGGAAGAGAGAGAGGGGTAAAAAGACATTTATGTAGTTTATTAAGAGGATAGGAAGGGATAGAGCAGAAAAGAAAGTTAGGTAGTTTACTGAGTGGGTAGGAAAATCTTTGCATGTGAATCTAATCCTTGTTTGTATAACATTTAGATAAAATCATGCATTGGCAACAAAGATTGAAAGAGATAAGGGAGAGAGAAGTTCAGAGGCATGAGATAATGGATAATCTTAGTTGTCAACAACTGTGGAATTTTCATGGGCACAGCTAGTATGTATAAATCTCAGAACACATGAATAACCTAAACCCAGAGAAAGTGTTTAAACTGGTCTGTTGTGGGTAGTGGTGATTAATAACAGCAACAACAATAAGAATTACATGCATAACAGATGAGATATATGTGAAAAGGTGTTTTTTCTCAACCTGGCTGACCAATATCTTTTGGCAGCATGTCTTGTTGGGGGGAATCAATTAAAAATTATGGCAATAACTTTGAAAAAACAAAAAACATTTTCCCTATTCATGGAGGGGAGGGTGTGTGCAATATTTCAAGTTCCTACTATGAACGGTTAGGGCCGGTTGAAGTCTGGATATGTAAATGGATAGATAGATACAACATATATACATACATACATATAAATGTCAGAACACATAAATAACAGCAACAGTATTTAAACCAGTGTTGTGGGTAGCAGTGATTAATTACATGCATAACAGATAATATATATGTGAAAAGATTTTATTTTCTCAACCTACAGCCTACCAATGTATTTTGGCAGCATGTTGTTTTGTGGGTGATTAATTAAACAATTGGAAAAAGGGGTGATCAATGAATGAGTTACTTCTTTTGCTTTGCATTTCGTTGGGCAGTAAAAAGTCCAAATTTTCAAAAAAACAAACGTGGACACAAACTAAGAGACCAATTTAGCATAAGCTTACATTAAAAATTGAACCCCACCACTAAAATCATATTTTGGAGGGGAATTTTCAAAAACCCCCAAAACATTTTCCTTATTCATTGGCGAAGTCCAGACAGATAGATACATAGATATATATATATAAATGCCTGAACACATGAATAATCTAAACTCAACAACGGTCTGTTGTGGGTAGCAGTGATTAAAAGATTAAATTGCAGTCATAATTGATTGTCTGCAGTGTAAATGTATGGGTCACAAAGTCAGAGGTCAAATGTTGAATACTAGGAAACTGATATTCATTACTATACATTAAGCATGAGAAGGCAAATTCTGTTTTTAAAATAGGGTAAAGAGATCTTTTGCCTTTGTGATCAGCTTTTTCTCAATATTGACATATTCAGAATACCCATAAGATACAAACATAAAGGAAAGAGGAAAACGATTGTCTTTCTACTCATTACCTATGGCAATATCTTTGCCTTGGAAGCAAGAGAACTATAGAAATGATTTTTGGTATCTAATGAATATCCATCTTCTAAGTTTGTGAATGACCAAGGAGAGGGAGGTGCAAAAATAGAGTTGGGAGCAGTCCATATTAGGAACAGGCTTTTCCTGGGGAAATTCTCTGGAACAGAAGTAGCCATAGATGTGTACACCTGTTTAGGGGGTCTTGAGAGAAATATTGGTGGAGTTAACATTTTCCTTTCTCCAATTTCTTCCAGACTCTTGACTACTTAAAAGATAGCAATGAAACAACCACCTCTACTTATTTTCAGTCATTATTCATGTTAATGAGAAAGTAAATGTTGCCTTTTGTCCAGGGTTAAGACCCTTTGAGCTTCTTCTCTTTTCTATTTATGCTTTAATATACAATTACATACTCAGCAAAAATGACCAAAGTAAATATGCAAATATTACAAAAGGGCTGCTAGGACTTTAAAAAAAGTTAAATCCAACCTTTTATACCTAAATATTTTTAATGGCTGCTTATAGAAAGTTTTTTAAATTGGGATCATTTAAAAATATTTCTGTTTACACAGACAAAGCCAAGTCTGGCATAAGGCTATATTTTTAAAACTCGAAAATGTTTAGACTTAGTTTCAATCATAATCAGAACCAACACTCTTGTATTGCACTTTAAAATGCATCTTTTATATTCATATGAAGGTTCATGTACGTGAATAACACTACACAACTTTTAAAAACTTTTTTCTGTTCCTGGGTAAAATTATTGTTATCATACTTCCAGGCATCTAGCAAGATCTTGATACTGTTGTACTGCAGGTGGAATGAGGTGCCCATAATTTGTCTTGATCCCTAATAGGCATGCCAAAAGATGCCTTGTAGGCCTCCCATATCTTAGCAAAGTACTGTCTGAGGCAACGGTCAAAGCCGGTGTCTTCGTTGGACCACAGATAAAGAAGATCTTGGAGTGCAAGGAATTCCCCAAAAAGCTCACTAGGAAGAAGAAAGAACGGTGGTTTGGGGTCCCCAGGGCAATTGCAAGACCAAAGACTACATGAAGCTGGTTGTGACTATCGTGAAGAACTACAGTAAAATGGGCTGCCTCCCATGTTCCTTGGTAGAAGCATTCAAAGTCTAGTATATCCTGGTGGAAGTGCTCGCCTTGCTCCTCCAAATATGCCCTCATTCTCCTTGAATTCATCAAGATGACCGTGCCCCCATTGGAGGGGGGCTGCGGACACAAGTCCTAGCTTTGGACAGCTAGCCCTGGTCTCTCTCCCTCCTCCTTGGGTTTTCACCTCTATTTATCGGTATGCCCATTTTTTCACATGTGATCTTTTTGTGACGTTAAAACATTACATTATATTTTTGTAAATTCTTTAACCACATCAGCCAACATTCTTTTTGTTATTCTTAATTTTTGTACAAGCATTTCATAATCAGGATTTAGTCAGTAATTTTTTTGTTTGTTATTTTAACAAAAAAAACCCCTTCATTTTAATAACATTCCTTACTTTTCAATTTCAACCAAATAAAACAATTCATTTTGCTTACCATCCTAATTCCTGGCCTAACAATCACATTTTGCATGATTTTGAATATACGCATTTAAACTTCTTCTATCTATCTATCTATCTATCTATCTATCTATCTATCTATCTATCTATCTATCTATCTATAGGGATCATATTGCTACAAGCGATCAATAGTTAAAGTTTGGAATGAGGTGTGTGTGAATCTGTGAATTTCTTAGAGAACTTTTTTTTAGCATATTTGAAAAGAAAATGGAACTCTCAGATTGTATTAACCCTCAGCAAGCAATACTAAAAAGCAGCTCAAAGATTACTCTGTAATTAGAGCATCAGACTGGAGTTTGTAAGTTCTGCAATAGAAGACCATCAATTAACAGGAAAAGATAAAGAAAACCATTTCTTTGTAAATGAATAAAAGTTAAAATAAACAATTACTAGATAGGCCTTTTCTTGGAAGTTGGTATTGCATTTATAAAGCTGAAATGAATGAATTTGATACGAGTAAAAGTAAAAACTGATTGTATAAAAGGATAAATGATGTGCTAGATATAAACTTTCACAGAAAAGAAAATTATTTGCATCAATTTTCGTGGCTGCGATTTTATTGCTTTCTTTGTTGGGTTCATCAGGTTGGGTATTGAAATGTCTTGTGCAGTAATAACAGAAGAGGAAAAGAAATGATAGGAAAAAAACAAACTTAGCTAAAAACAGAATGCTTTTTCCTAAGTGAATATTGTCTGAGCCAAACTTCTGTTCCTTCAATCAATGGCAAAACGTGAGCAGAAAATGCTAACTCAGAAGATGTTCGAAATAACTGAAATTTATGCCCATTTTTTATTCAGAATTTCATGCAAAGAAAACTTGAAAATTGATGTGAAATGCTGTCAGTCCTGAATTCATAAATATTAATTAGGTAATTTGTCCGCATAATAACCAAGTAATTGAATTTCTCGTTTAGAATCTGGTATTATTCTTTGTTTATGTTTCATAGATTTTTAGTCTATGTATGATCTTAGGGGTCATATCAGTTGCCAAATAATCATATAGAAATATATGTAGCTGTTCTTAAATGCAATGACAGAAAAGCATACTTTTTTTATCCCTATTAAAAAATGATGCTATGTATGAAAAGAATTTCTGTATAAATCTATTCTTTATTACAAATCTTTCTTATATTTTCATGAGAGAGTAAAATTATTCTACTTTTGCAAATGATAAGAGACATTTCAAAAGAATAAGATGAGAAAAACAAACAACTTAAATTCTTAGTCTTAATATGATGACTTTTACAATAACATTTTCATTTTTGTTTCTGGCAGAAGTTTTCAAACTTCTGTACAGACTATGTTTCACTACCAATTTAAAAAATGGTGTTGTCTGTGTTTTAAAAGTGGGTAATTTCTTTAAATTAAGTTTTAAATTTTCAATTATTAACGATTTTTTCTGAAATTTAGTTAGAATGTTGGGGAAACACCCGGAATTTAATAAATGGTGAATTATGGCCAATCCGATCGTTTGTTTACATTTTATATTTATTTTAAAATTGGATAACTTCGCTTTTTTTAAAGATATTTCAATGGATTTTTGTATGAAATATTGAAGACTTTGTTGTAATGACGTATGTGCAATCTGATTGTTTACCATTTATAAACAAAAAACATTTTTTTGGTTCCAATTGGTTTAAAATTTTCAATTCTTGACCGATTTTGCTGAAATTTAGTTAGAATGTTGGGGAAAGCCCCGGAATTAAAAAAATGGTGAGTTATGGCCGATCCAATTGTTTATTTACATTTTATATGTAATTTAAAATTGGATAACTTCTTTAATTTAAAATTGGATATCTTCTTTATTTTTAAAGATATTTCAATAATATTGTGTATGAATGTTTGGGAGGAGGGGTATGAAGACTTTGGTATAGGGAGTTATGGGCGATCTAATTGTTTGTTTATGTTTTATAAACAAAAAAACGCTGCTTTTGGTTCCATTTTGATTTTACTGGTTTAAAATTTACGTATTTTACTAGGGGATAAATGCAGATAGGTAATAAAAATGGCAATAGATAGAGACTATATGGTAATCAAAATAATTTTTTCGACGCAGAACTTTATACTTTTGAGATTTTTATCAAATGAATTAATCAATAAAGCAAGATTTCCAAGGTTATTATGGATTTTACAAGCATACAAAAAGAGTTATTGATGGCAAAGGCTGAAAAAAGAAATCTTTTACTACTTTTATGTGAATATTTCTTGCTTTTTGGGGGGTTAAAATGCATACGACTTTGAAATCTATAAATATATTGAAATAAAAACAAACAAGTGTGTGATTTCATCTCAGAAGTGATAAAATATAGATAGAAAAATAATGTTTAGAGGAGAGAAACATCTTATCTGAACATACAACAGCTTACTTTGTAATGCTTCCTTCTATCACTATGTTCCCACCAACCTAGACCTAAGAATCAATTAAATTAACCCTCAATAATTCATTCAGTTTTTGATGTTCAAGAATGTAAATCAACCAATCAAAATTCAGTTCTGAACTTGTTAACAATGAAGAGAAACTTTAAATGTTGGCAATGCAGTGTACATTTTTAAGAGAGAAGCAAACATAATTTTAAAAGAGAAGCATCATGCTACAAAGAAGTGAACCCTATTTGGCATACATGTACATATATTTTAATAAAAGCAAAGACAGAATGAGTAAACAAAATATGTGAATTTATTTATCGCATAAACATTGGATCATCTTACATTATATCTTGCTGCTATATTTGGCTCTATATCATTTATGTGAAAGAATATTTTGTTGTTGGTCACACATTTTTGTAAACAGAAATTTTATTTTCAGCCCATATTGACTTAGAGTATTTTAGTTCCTGTAGTGACTTACACTATCAAGGAGTGATACTAGCAAACTGACTGTGGATCTTTTGGTGTGCCTGGTGCTTTATATAATCTAATAGCTTCAGTTGTGAACTGGAATTCTCCAAAAAGTTGAAGGATGAAAACAAGAATGAATTGAAATTAATAACTGTATATACACACATACAAAATGGGAGAATTGAAAATGTTATACAAATATGTAATATAAAGATAATATGTAAAACCGTTTGTAAAATTGAAATTTCCTCAAGAATACTTATAGATTTTACTTGTGAAGAGTCTATCTTCACTGAAACATTCTTATTGTTCTCCCAGCAGGGACATTAAAAAAAATCATTCATTGTCAACTTTAAGCATAAGAGTTTTGTCTTTGTTTTTTGGTTAAGACATTGTAAGATTAAAATAAACCTGAAAGAAAACATAACTAAGCTGAAGCTGGAAAAAACATCTTCTTTTGATTTCAACTTGCATGCAAAGGTTTGAGGTAATGCATGTAACATTGACATATACCATCTACAAACCTGTCACCCGAAGAACTGACAATTCATCTTCCCACTTGCTTGAGTCCATCACAAGTGATTTCTTTTTTACTTTCTTGAAGTCTTACACACAGAATTTTATAAGGCGGGGCAAAGCTGTTTTCAGCCCCACCCCCCACACACACATTGCACGAACACATCCATGAATAAGAATATGTATATATATATTTATATGTGTGTGTGTGTGGCTGTGTCTATGAGTGTATATACATACATTAACCAAAACTGTCAACATAGGACAATATAGGTTTTTTAAGTTTTTAAGTGATTCTGGCTGGCTATGTATATGTCATGCATACAGATGGAGCTAGAAGGCTGAAAATTTAAATTATTATGTTTAGAAAAAAACGTTTTTTTGTTTTTTTTTAAATTCCCCTCACCAAATAAGTTTTTAGCAGGGGTTCAATTTATAAAGTAAGTTTATGCTAAACTGAACCCTTAGTTTGTGTTTGGATGTGTTCATGCTTTTTTGTTGTTGAAAATTCAGACTCTTTAGTGATCCAATAAAAGGCAACAGAAGTAACTTATTCATTGATCACCTGCCTGCTGCCAAAAGACGATGGTCCTGTGACAGTTACTACTGAATGAGTAACCAGACATGTATACATATATGTGTATATACATATATGTGTATATATATATA
>VCCN01000724.1:14941456-14955521 GCA_006491835.1 Architeuthis dux | reverse complement strand
TTTAGGTTATTCATGTGTTTTGACATTTATATATACTAGCTGGACCCGTTGAAATTCCACAGTTGTTGACAACTAAGATTGCCCATTATCTGATGCCTCTGAACTTCTCTCACCCTATTCCTGTATCTTCTCATTCTCTCCCTTATTATTTCCAATATTTCTCCCCACTCTTCCTACCCTCTTATTAAACTAACTTCCCTTTCCCCCTTCTCTCTCCCTACCTCTTCAGTAAACTACCTAAATTTCTTTGATCCCCTGTTTCTTTCTAAATAAAATAAGGAATATTTCAAATGAAATAAGTAATATTTTGATTAATTTTTAGTAATAAATAAGAAATATTTTAAATAAAATAAGTAATATTTTAATGTATATAATCTAACACCAAGAAAAAATGCAGGAAAATGTTTTGCACCAAACTGCAACCACTTAATGTACAAAAAGAGTTCACTCGATCCTTCCAGTTTAAACTGAAAAAAGATATGAACTTCTCACCGAACCAGAAGAGAACATGACGACTCCAACATCAATTAGCTCAACAACAAAATAACAACCTCTCTAATTGAAGTTGCCAATATATGTTTAAGCCAAAGACCAAAGAAACTATCAGTAAAATCTCAGAAGAAACCAAGAATCTCATGAAAAAACCCAGAAATCTCAAGCCACCAACAACAACAACAAGAGAAAAAGATTGAAGGAAATCAAACTAAACAAAACCATCCAAAAGAAACCAAGTGAAGCTAAAAGAATGGAAGTCATTGAAAAGATTCTCAAAAAAGGTAGAGATTTCAAAACTATCAACAAAACTCTCAGTACAGGTAGAATGCAAATAATAATGTACTCAAAGACAATGGAGACCTAGCAACAGACATGGAGCGAATTGTCGAAGGCGCTCAAGAATTCTACCAAAAACTCTCAAGCTATCAAACAATCAAAAAAGGAAAAGCACCTGGACCAGATAACATTACCATCAACCTACTCAAAGGTGGTAATGTCATCACTAGGAAATTAGCCCATCTATTCAACAGAGTAGAGTCCTTAGAAGATTGGAACAATCAATCATAATGCTGTTATATAAAAAAGGCACCTGAAAGATCTAAACAACTACAGGCCAACAATCAACTGCATATACAAACTACACCCATAAGTTTTAAAAAGAAATGTTTATAACCAATGCATCCTCCCGATGGAGCTGAAACATGAAAGCTTACCAAAGGATTGGCCCTCAAACTGAGAACTATGCAATGTGCACAGGAGAGAATCATGCTTAACATCACATGGAGAGATCACAAGACAGCACAGTATATTAGAAAACAAACGTGAGTCAGAGATATCATAGAAACCATTAGAAAATTCAAATGGCAATGGGCAGGTCATGTTGCAAGAATGTCAGACAATTGCTGGAATCATGACTTACAATGTGGATCTGCAGAGATCATATCCGAAATTGCGGCTGGCAAAAAATTAGATGGCGTGTCAAACTAGACAAGTTCAGAAAGACTTGCTCAGCAATGCCCATGATCAAAAGGTCTGGCGAATCGTGTGGAAGGTCTATGTCCAACGACGAACATTAAAAGGCTGCTGCTGATGATGATGATATTATATCACCATTTAGCTATTCCCATGCAGTAAATCCTCATCATTTCCGGTCCAACGTTATAACAATTGAGCTCTTCCAATGCACTAAGACATCGTCATTTTCTATCCAATGTTATAACCATTGAACTATTACTGTGCAGTAATAACACACCATTTCCAAATATAACAACAATGTCTCCCCTTGCTTCAGACCCCTAAAAAGGAAAAAAATAAAAAATAAAAGTCCCCTGTTGCTTTTTACTCCTGGAAAGGAGAAAAAGTTCCCACTCAAATTTGACCCTTAAAACTGAAAAAAAGTTACCCCCTTGATTTTAATACATAAAAGTGAAAAAAAAAAGATCCCTCTCAATTTGGACCCCTAAAAGTGAAAACAAATGTTCTCCTTCGATTTGGACCCCAAAAACAAAATTCCAGTTTGATTTTCACTCTTAAAAATGGAAAAAAAGTTCTCATTGATTTCAACCCATAAAAGTTAAAAAGAATTTTCCATCTTGATTTTGACCACTAAAACTGAAAAAAAGTTCCTCTTTGATTGTGACCCCTAAAACTGAAAAAAATAAGGTCATCTCCGATTTTTACTTATAAAAGTGAAAAAGATCCCACGATTTTTACCTGAAAGTGAAAAGAAATTTCCCTGCGATTTTGACCCCTAAAAGTGAAAAATAAAATTTACCCCTCAATTTTGTTCGCTAAAATTGAAAAATGAAAGTTCCCTCTTGATTTAGTCCCCTAAAATTGAAAAAATTTTCTACTTAATTTTGACAACTAAAAGTGAAAAATAAAAGTTCCCTCTCGATGTCGCCCTCTAAATTGAAAAATAAGTTTCCCTCTCGATTTTGACACCTGTTGAACCTCCCATCCCAAAAATGATTTTTCAATGAAATAAAAGGAAGTAAACTGAAATACTTGAAAGGCGTAGTTTGATAGGACGGATGGATGGAAAGAAAATTATATCATCTCAGCGTTTTTACTCACTGGACACAAATTGAGAGTCTAGTTCAGCACTATAATCATATAGTAAACCCTTAAAATGTTACACATCACCAGGATTCTTTGCACTCTCTAATCCTTTAGGTTACAAGATTTAAAGTCACCTTTAAATTTTCTCTTCCTCTTTCTTTCTAAATATAATAAATAATATTTCAAATAAAATAAATAATATTTTGATTTATTGAAAACTAAAATTTCAATTCAAATTTCCAATTTCAATTCAAATTGCAACTCCTTTTTTTTCAACAGGGGATTGGGTGTTTGATTCAGTCATTTTAAAACAAAGTTCTTCCTTTCTTTCTCTCACTATATTCTCTTTTTTTCTTTCTCTCTCTTTATATCTTCACTTCCTTTCTTTTTTCTTCCTTCCATTTCATAGAACCAACTGTTAGGCATTTCTGATGTGTATTTCACCATGATGATTAATTTTTACTATATTCGCTTTCTTTTTTTTCTTTCTTTCTTTCTCTCTATATATATCTCTGTTTTCCTGCTATCTTATTGAACTATCTAAAGTGTTACACACAAATGATTCAGTAGTAATATAGAGTAGATGTAATAATATATAGATGTATTTATCAATGTATCTATGCATCCAGACAACTCCCAGCACTAACTGATCATAGTAAAAACTTGGAATTTTGCACACACACTCTACTCAAAGAGAAGGAAAACTTTTTTGTTTTTTGAAAATTCCCCAAGATAACTTTTCAGTGGGAGTTCAATTTACAATGTAAGTTTATTCTAAATTGGTCCCTTTGTTTGTGTCCAGCAGAATTCACACTTGTTTTTTGAAAATTTGGACTTTTTAGTGATCACAGCCCAGTAAAAGGTGAGAGAAATAACTTATTCATTGATCATGCCTTTTGTTAATTTTTTGATTGATCACCCCTAACATGGCATGCTACCTAAAGACATTGAATTATGTCTATCTTGTTAAGATGTTGGCCATTTTTTTGAATTCCTAATTGTAACAAAAGAAAATGAGCATTTTCACAATGGGAAATGTAAATTCTTTCTGGGAATTTGATCAAATATATTAAAATCAATCCCAAGGGTTTTTCTTCTGGTAGAGAAAAAATAATGTAATCTGACAAATGTTAGTTGACAAATATTTATTTTTCTTCTTTCAACCAGCAAACATTGTGTCTATTGTCTCCTTTTGTACAAACAAACAACAAATTTATCTTCTCAAAACAAACACTTGGTTATTTCCATATTTTTACACACTAACACTGTGAAAGGCCTGTGTACCTTTCTATCCAGACATTTAGGAGACATTACAATCTCTTAATGTTGCATCAATACTCTTCAGGAAAAAACTCTTCTTTGTGTGTATTCTTACAATGGCTCTGGCTATATTCCCCTTTTTCTTTCAATTAGCTTGATCACATGACCATATCAGGGAACTTTCTGTTATTTATTTGCAAAATAATCATTTTCTATAAACACTATGTAACATCCTACTCCTTGAATAATTTAAAGTGAGATATTACAATATTTCAAGGTTATTAATAACGCAAACAGTTAGATGTGCTACGACAGCTACACTAATTATTTATTTTACTTATCTTACTTATTAAATGATACTTGTTCTAATTAAGACAAGAATATATAATTTTATAATTATTAAAATTCATGAAAGGCAGCAAAAGGATAATCTTGTTTTTGCCATGATATTGATAATGCAAAATATAGTAAGATTCTCAGGATATGATCATATAAATGTAAATGCGTCAAAAGTCATATTGACATTTATATTTTAATGAAAGTGGAAAAATATTCATCTTTATATTTCATTCATAAATATGTTACAAGAATCAGATTGAAATACATTTTTAAAAACAGCATTCACAGCTGACTCAGTACTCTCCACACAATGGAATATAATAATCTTCCTCCCATTGTTTCACTAACTTCTCTAGAAGTCTAATCAGCAGAAAGAAATATACCCCAAATTGACTTGAGACACCCACTGTATAGACTTCCTTTCATTGTTAACAAAACAAAGCAGTTTTGAGCAGATTCGGAACAGCTGCTTGATATTCTCCACCATTATCAACTCAGTCAGGCAAAGATTGATTTTAATATATTTGATCAAATTCCCAGAAAGAATTCACATTTCCCATTGTGAAAATGCTCCTTTTCTTTTGGGGGTATTTTTTCTTGTTGGTTCTCCTTCCTGTTTTTCCAAATCTGTAATTCCTTGAACTTTTTCTCCATTCAATGAAAATAATCCATATCCTATATTTTTTTATGCAAGCATTTATATTTGTCAAAACTAGGGGCAGTTGTTTATGCCTTTTCCATTCCAAATATTTCAGTGTCGTTTGGAAAGGGAAACCTACTTATTTAATGTATATAGGAAGTGGTGGGTGTAAAAGTGCAGGTGAAAGTAGAGGAAATGGAATGAACAGGCAGAAGAATTTATTCAAAGTTGATCTCGACAAGGAAGAAACTCAGTAAAATATGAACAGCAGAAAATAGAGTGATATATCACCATGTTTGAAGGGTAAATAAATGGCATGATGCAGAAATATGGCAATATATATAGAGACACTGATTAAACGAGTGAAATAGTTTTGTATATAAACAGATATGTGATAAAAAGAAAGGAATTTAAATAATAAGAAGAATATATTCTTATGGAATGAGTGAAGCAGCTTTAACAAATTCAAATGATCTTTAACAGATATTAATAGAGTAAGGTGAAACAAAAAGTAAGTTTTTAATCAAATTGTAGGTATATTATAGAAATAACTTATTTTTAATCAAATTGTTGGTATATTATAGGAATAACTTATTTTTAATCAAATTGTTGGTATATTATAGGAATCTGCAGGGAAAACAATGTCAATAAATCTAAAGAAAAGAAAGGAAAATTGTTGATTAATAATTTTCATTATTATTTTTTTTCTTGTAAAGAATTTATGCTTCTTTTACCTCTACCAAAGAAGTTGGAGAAGTAAATGTATTCAGTCATGTCTTTCCACTGTCTTTCCACTGGTCTGTCCCTACAATATGTCCGAAAATACTCAATGGATTTTAATGAAATTTTGTGGTCAATGGATAAGGAAAAAGTGGTTAAAACTTTGGGCTGATCCATCTACAGTTACTTCCCCTGACAATGGCATTGGCAGAGGAATGTGCTCTCTGAGTGCTTTCTAGTTTTAGCTGTAATCATCCATTATTTCAACTAATTCAGAATAATAAGATTCTTAAGAAAGAGATTGCCACAGAGGGAGATTGTCAAGGAAAAGGATGAAAACATAATGTGACATTCTTGGATTTTCAAACATGACATGAGAAAAATATTGACACACTAGTTTACCCGTGCTGTCAAAAATGACAGCACATACAGAAAATATGGATGCACATGACGTTTTATATATGTGGATAATAGAGATTTGCATTGCAGTGAGCTTGGAGAATAGCGTTCTGTTGACCACAAACGGATTTATTTTTTGTTTCCTTTTTTATTATTTTTTTTTTTATTGTTCTTTAAATTCAGCATTTTTATTACGTCATCAAAACATACAATTCTATTTTACAATGTCAGTTGCATCCCTTAACGTGACAGAGTACAAACACACATTGCTAATTATTATGTGTGTGGATGGATAAAAAGAAACAGTGAGGTTGATGGACTAGTGTATGTGTAAAAGAATTCAGAAAAAAAATTGTTTTGGTATTCAAGATGTGTTAAGCATTTGTTTTCACTACACACACACTCATGCACTCTCTCTCTCTCACACACCCACAAAGTGGTGCTATGATTCAATTAAAAGATAGCTTCTTAAAATATATGGACAGTTTAATTTAAGACCCTATGATCAAGTATGTAGGTTTTGTGCCTTAAGTCTTTACAACCCATTCCTATTGCAATCACCCCCTTTGTGCACCTTTTAAATCTGTAATATTCATATCTAAGAATATTTGTTTATCCATGCATATATAGATTTTTATGCAGGGAGATAGGAGAACAATTTTAAATTGACTAATATGAGCTTGTAGGGTAGAAGAAAGCAAAAATGATGATGATGTTCTTCCTTCACTTTGCCCATTCAATCTAAATCAATATAGATTGACAGCCAGAGAAACAGTCAGGGTATTAAAATAGAGATTGCCAAATTGATAGCAAATAGTCACATGGATTCTAGAAAGAATGGAACCTTTTTACATTAAAAAAAAACTAAATTTAGAAACTTACTAAAGTCATTCAATTGCAAAAGCCAATATTTTTGGTTGCTTTTATTGACCTTTTTAACCGTCTACACAAAAAACGTTATAGAGCTGAAACGTTTTTGCTACACCTGATTCGTAAGCTGGAGTACAATTTAATGTGTTGTTTTTTTAATAGATTTTTAAAAAATTGATTTAAGTGTTACTTGTCTTTCTACATAAAAGGATTTTTACCAAGTGTTATCCTGCAAATATATCTTATTTTTGACTGCATTAATCATCTTGACAGAGTCTTAAATTACAAATTTACAAAATTCAATTATGATACTGCTACAAATTTTATTGAAAAAGCATAAAATAGTAATTTAACATCAATGTTGTCAATGCTTTATAGTGATATTTATTAAACTTAACTTTCTATGGCACAAGAGCACAAGTGGGCTAAAGATTAAAATGAGCTATGCCTCCTGAGCCCCTAATGGAGGGAGCCCCCAGTGGAGAGGAGCCCATAAAGGCTCTATAAATAGTAGTTCACCTGTGGCGGGATGAAGCGGAGTTGTCCCCCATGATTAATGGTTAGTTTCCTGATTCCCCACATGGTCTTGTGGCAACAGCCAACCAGTGACCAGCCTTTAAAACACTTGTGGGGACAGAAAGTTTTTCTCGCAACCCAAAGGCAAGAAAGAATACAAAACCACAGCAGAAAAATAAACCCTAATATGATTCCCTACGTCACACAAGCGTAAAGAGCCTAAAGAAATTTTAGCCTTTAAAACGCTTGTGGGGACAGAATGTTTTCTTGCAACCTCAAGGCAAGACGGAATAACACACGCCTGTTAAAGAGAGCGTTTCCTAGTGTAACCCTCATCTACCCTACTAGCAAATAAATTCCCCTACGCTAATTGAGCAAAGAGAAATAAAACATCATACTGAAAAATTACTTTTACTAGGAACACACAAAGACGAAGCCAGCCAACCAGTGACCAGCATTTAATTACGTGACAGGCGCGAGATTCGAATCAGCCTCTATTACTCCCAGTCTGCCTTCCTTTTGCTCCTCCTTTTCCACCATTGGCTCTCGGGCCACAGCCCGGGAGCCAGAATCCAGATTTTCCTAACAAACCAATAATTCGGCCCAAACTGTAAGTATACAAATTCCCTTCTGCATACACACTTTTATCAGAACTGTGAACTCATTCCTACATGAAACAAATATATCCGAACAAAGCAAATTCCTTTTCACATTTTTATTAATATAACTGTGAACTCTTTCATAAACGAAACAAATATACCCAAACAAAGCACTCTCACATATTTACACACATACACCCAGACAATGGACTTTTAAATATGTACACTTCCAGGTGCCGGCACACAATCCTTTACCCTCCATACACCTACTGCATTTCTACTGACATTATACATTAACAAAGATATATTTTTACATATATGGATTGCATAAATAATAATGTAGCCTTTTTGGTTGTTTTTCACCAATTAAGTGATATTAAATGATGTGTATTGCAGATTTTCCTTTTTCATCAAATCTCACTAAATGTTGGAGGTGGGAGGCCACTCAAGACCCAAGCCCTGGCCCCCAAATCTCTAGCTACACCCCTGGAGCTATTCAATAGGCTATCAACCATACTCATTTGGGACAATTTGAGCACTAAAGAAATATTTCTTCAAGTATTTTCAGTGGTGGAAACAGAAAAAACACAGGGTACAGCATATGTCTACTTCTCAATTTCCAGGTGTTTTATATGTTCAATGTCTACTAATAGAGACATTAACATATACCTAGTTCCCAAAACCAAACCTTACCATGTACCTTGTTCCAAAAACCCATTTCCTCACTGAGTATTTATATTAATTTTAAAAATATTTATTTGTAATTCTTTATATATTTATTTTGTATAACATTGACAAATGTAATGAGAACAACAGTTTTAAATATAGCATATTCACAGTATGATATACAGTAAAACATTAACAGTTTTTTAAAGAATGTACTATATTTTTATTTTATGTTCTGTTGAGTAATAGGTTGGTTCATAGTGAAAATGCCATTGTTTAATTGAAAGTAAAACTCTAAAGAATAAAAAACAAAAATGAGTAAATGTGAGAAAAAATGTAACCATTTAAAAAGTCATTTAAGTTACATTGTCTTACTATTTCCTTCATCAAGAGAGAATTTTGGTATTTTGTTTTAAATTCTAGGTGGTGATGAATGGTTTAACTGGCAATTCCCACATTTCCTTGACAGCACTTTTCAAGTTCTCCCCCTCCCCCATGCACACACACAATCTCTCATATCACCTTGTACTGAATTGCACCTTTCCTTATAACACAAGCCAGATAAATAATGAGGAAACATTTTTTCACTACTTTTTCTTTGTCTGTCACCTCATAGCTACGTGGTTTTATATTCCCTTCTCGGACTTCTTCCAAATCAATGGCTATAAATGGCTGAGTTCAGCTTGGCTGTGTCAGAAAGGAATTTTCATAATATCTACAGTTATTGAAAATATTGTGGACTCTGCTTATGAGTTTTATCAGCAAGAAAAATGTTTATGAAATTTGATCTCTGCTCAGGCAAAATTTCTTATCAAATTTATTTTTTATTCAGTAAATAACATCCGGCTGATACATGTGCAATCATTTTCAAACACAGACAAATACATTTATTCATGCATATACAAATAAGTGTTTCTGCACACATGTATACTCACATTTACAAATAAGAAAACTATCTCTGCATATGTATAGCAATACATACACTATCATATCTAAGTACACCATTTCGCACACATTGAGACATGCATTCAAAAATGTGTACGACAACATACATCAATTAATAGAGACATGTGCACAAATACATGCTCGCTCTAGCAGATACATGAATGCATTAATAAGTATACTCACCCTAAGAGATATATATCTACATGAATGTTTACTCAGTTCTGTCCATAATTAAGATTATATCTATCCCTATGTTTGTTACCTCACTTTTATGATGTGATTTTGCCAGTGACAAGGATGACGCTATCACATTTAATTTTGGTCATGTGTCAGATTTTCTTAGACAAAATTTAAATTTACATATATATGTATGATGCGTACAGGCCACACCAATGGAGCTAGTGGGCTGAAAATTTAAACATTTACTCCTTATTATGTCTAGAAAGAAATGTAACCAAGGATACACACTCTTTGACAACATCATCTAAGTACCTATGAAAAAACTCCCATACAACATTTACATCAGTAACATTTACCACTGGGGACCAGTCTTTATCCCCTAACAGGGCACACAATCATGCATAATCGGCCTTATTGTAATTGTATCTATACACATTTTTTGGATTTAAACCTGAATGGAAATTCCAAGTTATCACATTATGATCAGATAGCATAGGTAGTAAATGCCATTTTATTACTAGTTTTACTCCATCATAAGCGTTGCTTTTTGTCACAGCACTCATTCTTTATTACTATTTGGGCTGAGCTCTATGTTACTACATCCTGAGCCCATTTGAGGATAGAGGTGACATAGCTACCCCCCACCCCACACCCACACACAGAAATATATTTCACTTATGGCGGAAAACCAACTGTAAATATGAAATTAATTAGGCAATAGAAACTTTTTTAAAATTAATTATTTGAGCTTTCCCACTAAGGTACAGGGTATCTGAAGGCACCCGGGCTATGGGTTCAAAAGGTCAAGTCATTGATGTAAATATTTTGTTTTTAAATAATGAATTTTTGTATACTTTGTAATATATTATAGTTATTTTGGTGGTATTATTTAATAAAAAAAACAATCATTAAAGGATGCCTTTGTTTATTTGTTCAAATCCCACTTATTTTTTATAGTATAGACGATGTTCGAATATTGCCCATACTCACCCAGCAGTCATCACGGCTCAGTAAATAAAGAGAGATTTGATGTCTGATGTTAAAATAGGATACAAAATGTAATAAAATGAATCAATTTGCTTTTGAAATGAACTTTAGTACTAAGGCTTCCAATGGTTGGCAGTCAAATTTTGAGCCACACCTCTTATTTTAAGAACTAACACTCTATCTTGCAACCATCATGTAAGTTATCTGTTGAAATTCAACACCATCATCAACATTAAGAAAAACTGAGAGACTTATTAATGCCCATGAGATATAATTTAAAAATACTGCATAAGAGATGTTGCTTCTACTGTTAAATATCGGCTACAAAAAAGAGAGCATATTTTTCTATATGTGAAAGTTATATATTAGATATGTGAAAATATTCATATAGCTGAAAAATATTCATGTTGACCCAATCATTGAATCAGATAAGTTATCAAAGCTAAACTAATGGATAATGACTTTCTGTAATTTTTAACTTTAATATTACGCAATCAGTAGTTTCTACAAGAAAAGGAATAGAGACATCGCTTTAGCTTCCCTGGTTGTACTGTGATCTACTAGTAATTAAACTTATTAGTAAAACTCTTTTGTCGGACATTTATCAATAATAACACAACACCACCTAAGCAATATGAATATCAACAGATAAAGTAAAAATATCTTCAACTTTTTATATAAAAATTATCAACGCTGAAAAAAATGACTGTTTTGATTTTATGTATTTTTCTTATTTTCATATTTTTTCAACTTTCGATCCTTGACATTTGATTTGTTAATATTTTGCATTGATTCTAATTCTAATGATTTTGAACTCTTTAGATTGTACTTTTCAATTATTTTCAAAGCTCTTTCTCAAATTTCACCCAAGGGCATCCAACATCAGTAAAATATTGCTGGATTGTCAATAACCAATGAAATCATTTGATGAGAAACCAATATCTAAAGTTTAGAACCTCTGTAACCCAAGCAATATGCAGGATAATAAAGAGTTAACTTGACATTTAAAAATAAATTTTCTAATGAATGTTTTGTTAAACTTGACAAAAAAAAAGCATTCAATTTGGAATCAGCCAACCATTTTAAATTGTGTGTGTATATGTGTGGGTGTGTGTGTGCACTTTGCCATTTTTGTTCAGTGTATAAGGTTGGGTTTGAAAGGGAGAGAATGGGAGAACAGAGTTAAAAGTCTGTTGAAACCAAACACAACAGTCGTCGACTATCAACAGATTATCTGATGGAAATGGGTTGAAAAGCTTCAAAATAAACCAGGCTCATGCGTTGAACTTAAATTTAGAGTGGTGCTCATTCAGAAACAAAAAGGAAATGAACAGGGCAAGTGGAGAAAACTGAAATAATCATCATTGATGGTAATGGCAATAATAATAGGAAGAGAAAGACAAAAAAAGACATTTTTTTTAAGTTATTTTAAAGAAACATTTTAGAAAGGAAAATGAAAGACAATATTGAACGTTATTATTTTTGTTCATAATGGTTTTTCATTTTCTCCTTTTGGCTGCAATTTGACATTAATGGGATCTTGTAATAATAATGATAATACTGGTACGACTAATAATACTAAGAAGAAGAAGAAAGAACTTGTGACAATTGAAGGGAATGTAACAGCAAAATATTATGATGTGGATGGAAATGATGATATATGTACTAATAAGAATAATAATCGTTACTATCTGGACCTGTGAGAATGTAACGTTATCACCTTCTCGGAGGTTGGCGACGAACGTTCAACGACAGTTGATTGGTTTCATTGCTCCTTGTAGTGGATGGTGTCAGGGCGTACAATGTGTCTGGACTTCGGGAAGATGGAGGTTGGTCTCTGGAAAGAATTTGTCTGGAACATAATGAAGGTTCAAGACAGAGACGATATTTCTTGTAAAAGAATCTACTTTTTATTTGTAATTCTACAGAAATTTTTATCAAACACAGACATTATCATAAAATTGAGTGGGAGAGAGAGAGACAGTGAGAGTGGATGTCTAGGTGACTTTGGAGGTGACAGCTCAATCCGTATCTGTGGGAACTCTGTTTTGTCTCCTCTTTGCTAGTCTCATTCAAAGTGTGGTTGTTTATAGTTTCTAAAGGTTAAATTAATTCATCTTGTTTTGTCTAGATATTTTGAATGTTGGCTATTTTGAATTCACGTGTGCTCGTTTATTAAACAGATTTCTATTTTTGGGTATTTTCTGTCAATGTTTTGACTCACATTTCGCTTTCTCCTGAGTTACCCTTTGATGTTATCAAAGTACCACTGTTGTTTACCAAAAGTGTCAATCTGTATATTTTGAACTTCCGATATTTTCTTTTCATTTATCTATCTATCTATCTCTCTATTTTTATTTCTGCACCCTTCGCTATGGTACAGAAATTCCATGGGTGTTGACAACTAAGATTATCCCTTATCTCATGTTCTGTCCTCTCATTTCTGACCCATTTATTAAACTACCTAACTTTCTTCACTCCCCTCTCCTACCCTCTTATTAAACTAGCTAATTTCCATTTCTCCTCATACCTAACTGCCTTTTTTCCTCTCTTTCTTTCTAAATAAAATAAGGAAAATTTTAAATAAAATAAGTTATATGTCAGTTTATTTAATTTATTGTTATAAAATAAGTAATATTTTAAATAGAATAAGTGTCATTATTATTTATTTCATTTTTAGTTAAAAAGAAAAGTAATACATTATTATAAAAAAATTACTCTGGTTTGCTAAACCGAAACCTAACCCAGATTTTTTACAAACAAAGAAAATCTGTTTCACAAAACACTCTTATTCAAATTTCTATGTTCCAAAACTCTATTTTTACCAATTGACCAATGAGTGTGTAACGATCATAAACGTGACAAATGTATTAACATTATGATGATGACAAGGAAGAATTAAAATATTTTAATCTTATTTGGCATCACAAAAATTATGGCCATTAGCAGTTCAGAATGTTTTATCCTTGAACAGTATTATAATAGAGGATTGGTATATCCGTATGCCTCTTCTAGGACATTTGCAAGAAATAATTCAAGGAGTAGACCAAAAGACAAAATTACTGTTGGCACCATTCACACAGTAGTAGTAGTAGTAGTAGTAGTAGTAGTAGTAGTAGTAGTAGTAGTAGTAATAATAAAAATAATAACAAATCTGGTTAGTCACTCAATAGAAACTGTCATGTGATCAACATCTTTTGGCAGCATGCTGTGTTGGAGTGATTAATTAGAAAATAATCACATACACACACAAGGTATTGAATAAATTCCAGGTTATATCACATGCATACACTGGACACATACGCACACAAACAATACACATGCATATACACATACACTAGTATCCACATATAAACATACACCTACCCACATATATATATAAGCATAT
>VCCN01000724.1:14904756-14935638 GCA_006491835.1 Architeuthis dux | reverse complement strand
CTAGAAGAGGTTGATGAATATATCTACCTAGGGCAGGTTATATATTATCTATGGTAGAGAATGACCATGACTGTGAAATAAAATGACACATAACGATAAGTTGGAAAGCATTTGGTATTAATAGAGACATTATGAATAGCACCTTACCAATGTGCCTAAAGCGTAAAGTATACAACTGCTGCCTAATACCAGCCATGACTTATGGATGTGAAACATGGAAATTAACCGTGGTGGTGGTGGTGCTGCTGGTGCTGTTGGTGCTGGTGATGATGCTGGTGCTGGTGATGATGCTGGTGCTGCTGGTGCTGCTGCTGCTGCTGCTGCTGTTATATTAGAAACCTTCAACCAAAACTATTACTAAAACCGTCAACATAGGTTTCTTGTCTAAAAATGGACATTGCTTTTGCTTTCAATTGTAGTACCCATTGAAAATTACAGTCCGCTGTTTAGAAAATATTTAACTCAATAAAAAAAAGGTAATTTAATATTTAACTCAATAAGTATAGGATTTAATATGACTACACTTTCTCCCCTCTTTCTTTCCAAATAAAATAAGGATTATTTAAATAAAATAAGTAATATTTTAATTTGTATAATCGAGGTATTTTCCATAAAGAAATTTTGAAATTTTTCTAATTCAAAATATCAAGTCCAATTTTAGGTTTGACTATGAACATTTTAAGTTTGTTGAGTTTCTGAAACACATCTAACAAAGCAGATAAACTTCCAATATTTTCATAGTTTTCAAAATAAGCAAAGTGAAGAGGGGAAGAGAAAGGAAGGTTTTATTATTTATTATTATTACTAGCAATAATACCATGCGTTGCATGGAGAGGGGGGAATAACTGCAAATATAACAACACTGTTTCACCTTGCTTTAGACGAAAAAGATACCCACCCCAATTTTGACCTCTAAAAGTGAAAAATATGTTGACTCTTCAAAGTGAAATAAAAATTTACCCCCATGACCCCATGAAAGTCAAAAAAAGTTCCCCTCGATTTTGTCTCTTAAAAGTGAAAAGTAAAAGTTGCATTTTGATTTTGAGCCCTAAAAGTGAAACATAAAGGTTCCCTCTCAACTAAAAGTGAAGAAAAAGTTCCTCTTCAATTTTGACCTTTAAAAATGAAAAGAAAACTTCTCCCTCGATGTTGACCCCTGAAAGTGAAAAATAAAAGTTCCCTCTCCATTTCGACCCCTAAATTCAGACGTTTTAGTGATCACCTGCCCTACAAAAGGCGAGATAAGTAACTTATTCATTGATCATCCCTTTTTCCAATTCTTTAATTGATTCCCCCCGCCCAACACAGCATGCTGCCAAAAGAAAGATGTTGGTCACGGGCCGGTTCCTATTGAGTGACTAACTAGACCTATTCTTTTTTGTTTTTGTTTCTTAAATGATGAATTAATGGTACAAACCATACTGGTAGTATTTTCATCAAGCTAACTTAATCTTTTCACCACCACTGCTTAATTTACGAGATAAAAAGAAGCATATATGGACTCATAATTTCCCTTGGAATGCTACTTTTATATGAGACTTCCATGAAAATTTTTACTATTTGCTTAAATTTCCTTAAAAAATAGCACTGTTGATAATTTGTTTAAAATCTTTATTATCGCTTTGCCTGTTGATATTGTAGGACAGTAACAGCTGATTAATAGTATAGAAAATTTATGAAAATAATTTATTACTCCTTTTTTTCTTGGGGATTCCAAAAGTTTTCTTTCAGGAGTGGGAGTGCATTACAAGTCATTGGCTGACTCTGACTAGTAGAAAACAGCTTGGTGAAAGAGCTATGAGTCCATACCAAGAACATAGTTAGTGACATTAATTATTCTACCATTACAAAATGGAGTACAAATTCATAATTATAATATGTACAATTCTGCCATGATGTAAATATTATTCAACAAAAGAAAGCACTGCATAGAAATGTATAAGCAACATAAGAATTCAATTGCATTAGTTATTTGGTATGAGAGTTGTTAAGGGATCCCCAGTCACACAACCATTAGCAAACAGAGCAGAGTAATGGCCAATGGCAAAAAATATTGCACGGTTGATCAGGTTCACAAAGATTTCTTAATTTTAATCCATGGTTAAAATCCTCAAATTGTTAGCTTTTTTCTAGACACTTGATGCAGAGTTACTTAACCCAGGTTAAGCTAAACAGGTTACATGTAAGCTGTGTCACAGTGATCCAGTTTAAAATAATTCATTGAGTGAGGTCTAAGGAAAACAAGCTTGACAGGAGAACTTACATTTTAATTACAGTATATAATGCAATAAAACAGATATTGAATTAATCTTGTCAATTTGTTTCCTTCATTAATTAAAGCTTGAGAATGAAATCTACAAGTTGTAAATAAATATGCATGCACCAAAATTTACTTGGTTACTAAATTGCTAAAGTAAATATCTACAGGTCTGCAGTTCAATTTCCAGAACTTGTTAACAATATTTGAAAAATAAATCTAACTTGGAATAATTAATCACCGCTACCCACAACAGACCAGTTTGAACACTGTTGCTGGGTTTAGGTTATTCATGTGTTCTGACATTTATATGTATCTATCTATCTGGATTTTTCCCAGCCCTAAACGTTCATAGTAGAAACTTGAAATTTTGCACACACACTCCCTTCAATGAGTAGGGAAAATGTTTTTGTTTTTTTTCAAAATTCCCCCCCTAAGTAGATTTTTAGTGGGGAGGGAGGGTCAATTGTCAGTGTAAGTTTATCCTAAATTGATCTTTTAGTTTGTGTCCGGCTGCATTCATGAATTTATGGTTCAACCTTACTGGTAGCATTTTCTTCAAGTTAACTTAATTTTACCACCACAACTGCTGCTTAATTTACGAGGTAAAAAGCAGCATATACGTGTGGTGGTGATTCATAATTTCCCTTGGAATGCTAGTATTTTCTGTGTTGTGATTGAATGAACTTGATTAAACAAATGCTCTTCTTATGTCCTTCATAATAGCATGCATGTTAAAAAAGAAATGTACAAATAACGATTGCGCCAACTAAGATTATATAAAATATCTGAAAAATCCTAAATATATTATTCTTGGCTGATCATGGAAAGTTCCGCCGAAACCTAAACAGATAAACTGATTGACCGAGCAAAAGAGAGAGAGAGAGACTGATTAATTGATATTGATAATTATGAAAAATAAATTACAAATGCTGCTGCTTGTTAGCAACGACATTGGTGACGAAAAATAGGTACTTATACAGACAGAGGCGTAGGTGAGGGGGCTGGGGGGGTTCGATTTTAAATCGCCCCAGGTCCCCCAAATCTTCAGCTACGCCCCTCTATATTGATATAGTATTGAACATAAATGTAAGTCCACTTGAGATTTTCTTTAAACCACTATTTTCCAACTATTTTAAATTTTGCAAGGGGAATAATTCCTTTTGATTGTATACATTTGTAATGTTAGATTATGTCCCTTGAACCATGAAGAGCTACTTTCTTTCCCAATAAATGTTTAACTGCGAAGAAAGTCGATAACATTAGAACATTTTTATTTTATTTTAGTGTGAAAGAAAGTATACAATTTGTATGTACAAGCACACATCATGACAATCATATTTACACAATATCTAAGGCCTAAACCTGAATGGCAAAGGTTTTTCGTTCAAATCAAATTTAGCTTTCCTAAGAAAGAGAGGGGACGAAGAAAGAGGAATATTTTATTTTATTTTATTTTTTACGTCATACTACGTCATATTATTCCTTTTTTTAGATCAATTTTGAGATACAAAAATAGAATGTACAAGAAAGAAAGAAAGCAGACTATACAATGTTTATAACTAATGTATACATTTCATATATATATTTATAACTTTTTCATTTCCAAATGAATTACGTTGCATTTCGGAAAATATTTTTCGTTTTATTTTTGATGTAATGATTACTTTTGTTTTGTTTTGGACGTTTTAACAAGGATTAACTTGAAAATCAATTGGAAAGAAATAGTTTTTTATTACAGAAACAAATGATGACAAATATTACCAAATGTTGTCAAAAATTGTATATAAAGTCCCGTCAGAATGAAATTCATATATGGGGGGCTGCGAGCAAAGCAGAACTTCTTTTTTACACCACGCCCTTTAGTGCA
Organism: Architeuthis dux; assembly: GCA_006491835.1. Taxonomy (NCBI): domain Eukaryota; kingdom Metazoa; phylum Mollusca; class Cephalopoda; order Oegopsida; family Architeuthidae; genus Architeuthis; species Architeuthis dux. The sequence goes on along the minus strand of VCCN01000724.1, from coordinate 14,931,511 downwards.
GTATTTAATTGATGGATATATGATGATATTCAGATATCTAATTGATGAAGATAATTATGAACAAAAGGTTGCTTTAGGAATTTTTGAAAATAGAGCTTCAAAATCTGTCAGAAATTTAAAAAATAAAAAATTATAATTGGGTTTTTTATATTCATTTACAGTAATTTCTTCTAGTTTTACTTTCTCCGTGCAATTCACTCGAGCAAAGACACTTCGATTAAAAAATTAGTGATTCAAAAATTAGAAAGGAATTGACCTGAATGTAAAACGCAAAATCTTCATTAAATTGTTCTTCTGTGACCTATGCATTTATTTTCTTACTCAAATCTCTGTTTATAAATTGTCCAAAAATCTGCTTTCTACTATTTAGTCTTTCAACAAATTCGTTTGCAATGTCAATCAAGTTTATATTGTCAACTCTTTCTTTTTGTACATGAAGCTTCATTAGCATCATGGCAGAGAAAAATCTCTCACTGATAGCATTGGTTGCTAGAAATACAAGGAGAATCTTTGCAACTTTAATCACCTCTGACATTGCAACTTTTCTTGAATAGTTAAGTCTATGAAATATCTTAACGGGATCATAGATAGTCAATTCAAATTTAAAGGCCTCTGCAGTTGGTAGCAAAAGGTGCAGCTGTGCCTCAAGCCTATATTTGTCGATATCATCACTACAGTTGTAGCAGAAAATCGTTTTCCCATGGCTGATTCCTGATTTCTTTCAGGAACATCTCCTGTAGAAAGATGTATTTTTAGAAAACTGGCTGGTCAAATCTCTCTTTGATACAATGTTTTGCTGCAGCAAGTGTCTGAAAGTAGATCTGGCGATAATGATCTTTCAGAGTTGACAGGAAGTGGTGGGTATTCTGCATTGCCGTCATCAAGCCTTCTTGGCAGCCTCCTTTTGCGAGGTAGTGTTGCATCATCAACATTGAACTCCTCTTTTCTTTTCAATACTCGCTCCCAGAACAGATCATAAGCACCATCATTATGATCTTTTGATAGTGTCTTAATGACATCATGAGCAATAGCATTGCTCTCTGCAGCTGACATCTTAGGGTCTTGCAGTCTTCTACTGAGACTATCAGTTTGCTTCAGCAAGAGTATTCCCAATGAACAACTATACACAAATTGAATGTTGGCATATTTAACTGGATAACACAAATCCTTTATGACTGAAATCTGTAAGCACTAAAACAAATCAAGAGTGCAATTTTCTACCTTAGAATCAAGTGAACTTGAACAAGCGGAAGGAATGCTTTATATTCATGTGAATGAATTATATAAGGGTTTCACTTAAAATTTTGGTAATCAATTAACAAACAGAACTATCGATAATGAATTTTGATTTGCAAGTAGAGGAAGTTAATAGGTACTCATCTTCATCATCTCCATTCATGCTGGTTAATGTTTCCTGCTCCATTCAAGTACCCATTCCTATACAAATAAGACTCGGTTATGGAAATAAAGTTAGTGATTAACGGAGGCACCCATGGTTGGCATCACAGGGAAAATTAAAAAAATTGACTCCTCTAGATTACCAGAAAATGCATTTAAGGAACATTATTTAGTTATGTTTTGACATTCATTATCAGAAATCGGAGGTATTTTGAACATGATGAATTGTATCAAAAAGAAGACATTGCATTGTTTTTAATGAAACCCATTGTTGATACCCACCCCACCTCCAGCATCGTGGGCCATGCAAATTTCTAAACTTTGATATGATAGACTAAAAATACACAGTCCACTATCAGTTATTTAAAATTACCATGAAACTTTTGATAATCTCTTAGTATGTCATGAGTCTGCTGCAAAAAAAAGTTTAAAGTTACAAAAATAGGTTGCCTTATATAGCAATCAAAGAAAACTGGGGAGGGGATTATCTAGCGTAAGCGATTAGGCATTGGCTTTCTGGCATGAGCATTTACGCAATATCTGATTTGGCATAAGGATGTTTTGGCATTTGGAAAAAAATGTTCATTGATTCAACATTATTCAGAGGTGAAACTTTAAAAAGCTTTAAAGCTATAAATGTAAACTTAGCAACATAAATATTAAGATGAAAGTAAACATAAAAATGAAACAATTGTTAATAATGTAGAGATTAAATGTATGACAAGTTCGTAGTTGTTTAATATAGTTTTATTCACTGTGAATATAAATAGATACAGGTAGGTTTGTTTACTGGAAGCATAAGTGATTAGGCATATATATATTCATGCACTACAGATCACATATGCGTCAGTGTGTATAAGAAGTAATTCTAATGATATTGCTACACCCCCCTTACCAATGAAACGATCATAGTTACATATGGAATTTCTGAAACAAAATTCATATGAATGTTCTTGAATAATAGGATTAGACATAATATCTAAAGTTGAACCTATGTTGAGATGATTTTTTTCTTTTCTTTCTGATCAAACAAGATAACGGTCGTTTGTTATTGTTCATCAGAGGATTGTCTTCTTAGTGTAGGAAAGGTTATTTTGCTGTGAAACAGTCTGTAAATGAAAGAGTTATTTGTTAAGCACATTTTAATATGTTTGTGTGGATGTGTAATAATGTTAAACTTAGAGAAATAGCATAATAAAATAGAATCATTACAAACTAATCATCGTTCATTCTATATCTTAATGGCTTGTGTATTTCACAGCCACTTCTGGTTGTTATTGGGTTACACATTGGAATCCTTTGGTCTGGGACACTGTTTGCACTGGTGTATTTGAGTATAGCATTTGGAATATGTCACATGACAGTAGTTAGTCTGTTGAGGCAATAGGATCTTTGAAATGAACATGTTTAGGTGTGATTGTTGCGATAGGATCCTGGAACCGGACATGATAGGTTTGATTCCTAAGCGCACATGCCAAATCGGCTTCGCCAAATAGTACCTAACCCAAGATAACTTCACAGGATCCTAAAAATGAATTAGATTAAGGACTGCAATTAAGATATAAAATAGTATAGAAAACAAATATCTAAAAAAAAATGAATACTTGTCTATGATATTCCCTTCATAAAAGAAATGGCATTCATATGTGATTTTTATTAATTTGGTCATCATAGCTCTGTATAGTAAACGTGATATATCAAATATATAAATGAATGAAGTGAAATAATTTTTAAAAAGGGGTCTGAATTCAATGTTAAGGGGGATCCAGAATGTTTTCAATAATTTCAATTTTGTAAGTATTACACAATTATAAATAGATTTCTAAGTAAAGCAGATTTACCTATGATAGTTTTCGAAGGCCTTATTGCCTAACCAATTATCTCTAATAGTTTGGGTTTTCTATTTTTCATATGTGACTAAAATTCCACCAAAAGTATTAATACAAGAGAGTTAATGCTATTTTTTAAAGTAACAATATATTCCATTAATATTTGATGTTGTTGAAATCTTTATATAAAACTGTTTGTTTTTATTTAAAGTTGAGCTTTTTATTACTTAGATATTCACAGTTGCTGGTTCTCAAATAATGAATTATGTAATTTATAAGGAATTTCTGTTAATCTTATTATTTATTTGTTGCATTAGATGAAGTATTGTGACTCAATATTTTATTAATTTTGTCCAATGTTTACCTTCATCTTAATTTTTTAGTTGTTTTTATTATAATCAACCCAGACTGTCATTCTTCCACAGCAAGCAAACAGTTGTGATAAAAACAGTTAAAAATTTAAGATGAAAGTAAAAAGTAGTAACATATTGAATTTCTGTTAGTTCTTATTATATTTTCTATATATAATATGGTTATGGTACAACAGAAATCATTTGAAATAACAGAGCAGAGTTTTTAATGCTGATGAAACACCTGTAAATATGTTAATTCAAATACTTAGTCATAATGAGGGTAAAACTACATTAGACTTCTTCCTCACATTAGCCGTTGGAGTCTCTAACATTGTAAGGTTTATATTTAAAGTACATTTTTGACTGGTGGATCCCAGTCTCTTCTCAAAGCTGTTTTCAAATCATATATGCAGCTTCCAATAGATTACAAGATTGTTATTGCTAAAAATTGTAAAGAATAAAAGAGGTTATAAGGTTTAACTAAATAACATGGTTGGGAACCCAATAAAAACTGAATCCCACAAACAATTGCTTCTACTTGTTAGAAGAGTGTGTTAAAATATTACTGTACATACTTACAATAGACGTCCATACAAATATGTGTGTGTGTATGTGCATGTTTGTGTGTGCATGTGAGAGAGTTTGCAACTGAAGGTCTTTTTAAAAAGATTAAAAGAAACATGCACAACGCTGATGGAATTGATATATGACTCAATTCACAACCCAACACACACACACCAATAAATATTTCAGCATCATCCTGCCTTGATACAATATGGCAAAAACTTTTTTTAATGTTGGACCGTACGCAGATATCGACAAGGAGACAAAAATTATCCAGTTCCCTCAGCCTTGCTTTGGGCATGGGACAGACATTAGGGAATAGCCCTGACCCTACCCCTTTTAGTGTAATAGGGAGGTGCACCCTGGGAAATGAGGTCTCCTGGAACTAGATATTATACTCATTATTGATCCTTGACAACGAATGACCAAAGGTTGGCAACTAAGTATGAGTACTGTTCATCATTTTTCAGTTCAGTTCAATTTTTGGTTGTTTCAGTATGAGTTATCTCCCTGGAAATAACAAATCGGTACTAACGCTTATGCATTGTGTGTGTGTGTGTGCCAAAGGGCGCACGTGTGTGTCTAGAATAATTGACTTTTGGTGGCTGACACTACTAATGAATAATAATGACAGCAAAATTAATTCCACCAAACAGTGTCAGTTTTCTGTCAATTCTATGAGATATAACACACAATTATGATTTTTCTTTGCTACTTTAACCATTTGTGGTAAAAAAAACAAGCATTTTATGGGGTTTTTTGATAGCATGATTCTTGTTAACCACAAAGGTGGCTGCTTGCAACCCCCTTCCAAGCTTAATCAGAGATAAAGAGTAATGGTTTTTAAAATCTAGATATCACATAAAAAATGCATACCTACGAAACAGAAAAAGCATTACCATAGTGTTCGACTATAGATATATGATATCATCTAAAGGGACACAACTCTAAAATTACAACACTCAATTCTCTCCCTTCGTAAGCGAGATTTTTTACCACTGTTCAAATAGACAAAAACATATTTTGTACTAAGATTCAAATTTCATTGAGATAAAATCTACCTGCAATTCTTCCTTTAAATGTGTGGTTTTGCCGAAATGTTTTTTTTTTCAAAATTGTAAGCAGTTTCTTTTTTTTACCATGAATGACTATACTTTTTATTTTGAAACGTTAGGAGCTTCTGAAAGCTTATTTTACTGATTTTAATTCTATTAGAAACCGTCAACCAAGTCCAAAACTGTATACATTTCTTCAGTTTTTAAGTGATTCTGGCTGGGTGGCTGGCTATGTATGTATGTATGTATGTATGTATGCATGTATGTCACGTGCACAGGCCGCACCGATGGATCTCTAGAGGGATGACAATTTAAACATGTACTCCTTATTATGTCTAGAAAAAACTTCTTTTTTTTTGTTGAAAATTCCAACACTGTCGAGTTTTTAGTGGGGGTTTCCGATCCACAATGCAAGTATTAGGCTAAACTAAACAGTAAACACATATTTTATGTTCAGTAGCAATGACGGAGTGATGAACGCGATCTACGTCATCAAACGTGTTCCAAAATATTTGTCTTTTTGAAGAACAGTTGTATGACAGAGAGCGAGAATGTTTGCATTGGAGAGAGAAAGAGAGAATGTTTACATTAGAGAGAGAAAGAAAAAGAGAGAATGTTTACATTAGAGAGAGAAAAAGAAAGAGAGAATGTTTACATTAGAGAGAGAAAGAGAAAGAGAATGTAAGAGAGAAAGAATGTGCGGCAGAGAAAAATAGATCTTGCTAAAAGTCATAAGCGGGGATAACTTTCTCTTTTATGGATAAAAAGTGAGGGGAAACATTTCCCCCCTTTTAGCGGTCAAAATAGAGGGGGCCTGTTTTTAGGGTCAGGGTCGCGGGGGGGGGGATTTCCCTTCTAGGTGTCAAAATCGGGATGGTGCTTTGTTTTTTACTTTTAGGGTTAAAAATCGGGTGGGGGGATTTTTTCCCTTTCAGAGGTCAAAATCGGGGGTGGACTTTTATGTAGGGGGTCTTTTTCCTACCTGTTAGGGGTTAAAATCGGGGTAACTTTTCCTTTATAAGGGTCAAAATTTTTTAAAAACTTTTAAGGGTAAACATGGAATGGGAATTCTTTTTTCCTCTTTTAGAGGTCAAAATTGAGCAGGTATCCTTTTTTCCACTTTCGGGGGTCAAAATCGAAGGGGAATTCTTTTTTCTTTCACTTTTAGGGGTCAAAATGAAGTGAGAATTCTTTCTTCCACTTTTAAGGGTCAACATCGAGCGGGAATATTTTTCTCCTCTTTTAGGGGTCAAAATGGTGGCGGGATTCTTTTTTCCCACTTTTAAGGGTCAAAATGGAAGGGGAATTCCTTTTCCCCCATTAGTGGTCAAATTGGAGGGGGAATTCTTTTTTCCACTTTTAGGGGTCTCAATCAAGGGGGAATCTTTTTTCCACAGGGGTCAAAATGGAGGGGTATCAAAATGAAGAGGGAATACTCTTTTCTATTTTTAGTGGTCAAAATGGAAGGGTAATTCTTTTTTTCCACTTTTTGGGGTCAAAATCGAAGAGGGATTCTTTTTTTCACTTTTAGTGATAAAAATCGAGGGGTAAATCAGGGATTTTATATCCATTTTTGTTTGGCTCCTTTTTAATAGTAACTTTGTTTTTCCCTTTTATGAAATTGTCTATAAAATATCATTTGTTTTCCTGTGTTTTATATTTGAAGTTAATTTCCCCTGGGGAATACATCTTTCCACTTTTCGGGTCAAAATGGAGAGGGAATTCTTTTTTCCGCTGGTAACCACTGGTAACCCTGCTAGTTTGTAATATAGTAGGAGAGTTATGTTAGAACAAAATATGTTTATAAAATTATAACAATACAAAAATGGAAACCATTTTTAATGCCTTACTAGTTTGAAAAATAGACATAAAATTTAAATGATGGTATTTTTCCTTTGGATTTTATTAAAAATAGTTTGTCTTTTTTTATTGAGTTGGATAGTTGTTAAGCATTTGAATCTAGTGATGTACCAGAAGATCAATCCGGTCTGATATCCGGCACCGGATTCACAAAAAAATATCACTGACTCCATGTGAATCCGGCTCCGAATATCCAATCAGATTGATATTCCGGTACATCACTATTTGAGTCAAAATCAAATCTGAAATTTTAAGAATCAATGTAATCTAGATAAAATACACCAAATAATTTGAAGCATAGAAATACAAAATACATGACAAAAGTTTTCAATGGATAGATGACAAATGGAACTATTTAAAGCAAAACATACTAGCATTCCAAGGGAAATTATGAATCACCACCACCACCGACTACATAGATAGGTAAAATTGAACTCCACTTCTAAAACCCTACTTTGGGAGGAGGAGGGGGGGGGTGAAGTCCGGATACATAGATAGATAGATACATATAAATGTGTGCACTTATAATTAACCTAAACCTTTGGAAGTGGTGATTAATAATTAATGGGGGGGGGGGATTTATCTTTGAAAAATCCTTTACCCCTCAATTATCAGCAGTTGACCCACATGATCTTTAGTCGTTTACATAAATGGAAATTCAGGTAGCATGCTAAAATTGATCTTTATCTTACAAATACAGAATTCTTTGTTGTGGTCAGCTAGGAAAATATGTTAAAAATGTGAGAACAGGATATTCCTTAATAAAGATTTAAAGATAAAGACAGGTTGAAAGTAGAAAGTGATTTGGGTAATAATGTAAAGTGAACAAATCCAAAATTCAGTGATTATACTCTTGGAAATATAATTATAAATCTCCATTACACAATGAGTAAATTAATAAATAAACTTATCTGTAAATACAAAGTTAACATTTGCTTTTCATATGAAATGAGCAAAGCTTACATTAGCAAGCAAAATGATACAAGCATAAGAAACAGGTTTTTTTCTATCTGTGAAAATTCCACTTTCCAATAAGATTTACAGAGCACTTTGTACCGACCCAAGCCGCAGTCTTCGTAACCTGGTTTTATGATAATATATCAAGTGTCAAAAAACTGAGCAAGAATTTTCTCTGTCTGACCTTTACACCGATGCAAGGGAGATTACTCAGCATTGAAAAATTATCAACTCAGACTTTGAGGATTGATAATTAGCAGTGCTGAAAGGTAACTAAACTTTAACCCTCAGCAGATACCTTTGAGCAGCAACTGTTTGTAGAGCAGGTGATGTTTTTCCTTTGGGTAAAGTTCTTAGAATAAACATGACAAATAATAGCGAAGTTTGAATAAGGCTTGGGACTGACTACAACAGCATGGGGAAATAATTTTATTTGAAACCTATTGCAGTTACTTCACAAACAATTAATAATGATTGTCAAACCATAAATGATTAGTATAATGGGATTTAAAGAATAATTCTGAAATCATAAAATTGTAGAATTCATTATTTTCCCTTCCTTATAGATAATATTATTTTTCCTCATTTTCTTTCTTTCAGAAGAATTCATTTTAACTGAATCCACAATTATTTTGTTTTCTATTAATAAAACTAGAAGAAGGTTGTTTTATCAGTAACCCTATACCTGTGTTAACATTCTTAAATAGACTGCTTTTTCATTTGTAACTTTATGATATAATTATAATTTTTATTTTTAAATGGGGACATATTGTCAGTGGTAATCAAAATGTAGCATATAGGTGTAAGACTAGAAGGGAATAACAGTTAAGGGAAAAAGCGAGAATAAATGAATTCGCTATAATACTGTAGCAGCTAAATGGTAGTAGTAAATACTAGTCATATTAACAGTAGTATAGTAGTAATTACTGGTAGCAGTTGTAGTTCTCACTGTAGAAGGAGAAAAGAAAGTGGAAGGCAACAATCTGGTGAAAGGCGGGAAATCATTTGTTTGAAAGACAAAATTAAAATGGTGTCGCACATGGTAGTCATGTGACATGAATGGAAGGTTGCTGATTGCTGAAAGCAAAAGTAAAGTCTCCCTTCTTCTTAGAAGGCACCATTTTAAAAAGAGTAATATTTACGTGTTGAAAGACACAAGAAGCGAATATCCGAATTGGATAAAAAATGACAAAATGTAAAAGTACAAATTAACAGGACATTTAATAGACAATACATTCAATAAAAAGGTACATACATGTAGTGAAAATGGTATAACATATAAAGAGGGGTTTAAAGAACGATCATATGAATAAAGAGTTAAGTATAAAGAGGTTATTCTGTCACTTGTAGCTTCCATGAACTGAAAGTGTTTTGTATTGATATGGAGGTGGTTATATTTGAACTGAAATATATGGTTATAGTCGAACCTAGATATATTGTGACCAAGACAAGAAAATCAGTATTAGGAGAAGGTAAATAACAGAAAAGAGCTAAATCAGCATAGTACAGAAGAGTTTCTTATCAGAAAGAATATTTTACGGCATTCAGCCTCTAATCTGATGTGTCGAAACTATAGAAGTGATCTCTGGTCATCTAATGTCCAGGACCTATATTTTAGGCCTTTATTTTTTATCTGGGCCAAAAGAAATATAGAAGGAGATGACGAAAGAGGAGAGTTACTGGTTTAAGAAACCAGGACAGCATTCTAAGTAATAACCAAGATGAACAGAAAGGAAGAGATTTACGTGTCATTGATGACATGGGTTGTTCCACTTGTTGTAAAAACCAGGGCCAAAAATGAGCAAAGAGACTGGGTTACACAATGTCTTATAGTATTGCTGTCATCACGAAAAAAGGGAAACCATATTTAGTTTCATATTTCATAGTATTCAGGCTGGTTTGATCGTGGTGATAAAATCAGTCTGATGTTCAAAACCATATTTTCGTATTTAACTAGTTTTAGTAAAGTGGCTGCTACATAGGTATCCCATATACAAAGTTTACATGCAGTCATATCCAAACACTAGGTTATGAATATAAACCAAAAAGAATACACATGCAAATTTATATGTACTTCTACATAAAATTATTAAGAAATAAAATATTGCTGATACCTGTAAGATATATACAATGGCAAGCATTGCTCTCCAAAGTGTATGCAAATATATATTGTCTTTTATATTCAAACCATTAAACAAAATAAAATGATGATTTTTCTCTTTTTCTCAGATCAAATCTTTTAAAGCATGCATTTTTTCACCTTAACAATAGCCCACACATACATAAATTCACACATATATTACTCAAGTATTCTCATGTATAAAGCACATACCCACTGACACTTTCATAAATGCTTATACGTAAATATGCATATATAATATGTTTGGATGAATATATATATATATATATATATATATATATATCATCAGCCACTATAATTTTACTGCTGGACAAAGGCCTTTCCTATTCCATGACAACCTTGATTGTGATAACCTCTGCCATGTCTTACTGGCAAACCTTTCTATCTCGTCCCTCCATCTTGTGTCTAGTCTTTTCCTACTGCATTTACTGTCCCATACGCACCAATCGGTTAGTCTTTTGTTCCATCTATTGTTATTTCTTCTTGTTATCTCTTAGGTGACCAGACCATCTCCATTTTTGTCATTTAATTAATTATATAATATTTTTCACCCTGGTCCACCCACGGATTCATGTTGATCTTTTTCTATCTCTTAGAGTTATCCCTAGCATTTCTCTTTCCATGGCTCTCTGTGCGATTCAGTTCATTTTGTTAATTTCCATGTTTTACATCCGTGTGTCATAGCTGGTATTATGCATCTATTGTATATGTTATGCTTTAAGGACATTGGCAAGGTGCTCTTCAATATGTCTCTATTCATGCTGAATGCTTCCCAACCTATAGTTATGCATCAGTTTTTTTCTCACTTTCATGGTCTTTCTCTAACTTTATTACCCGTCCTAGATAGATGTATTCATCAACCTCTTCTAGAGCTTCCCCCTCTATCTTTATGATATCTTTTGTCTTTGTTCTGTTCATCCTTTTTACTTTCTCTATTTAGATCAGTCAACATGTTTTGTAATTCTTCCGATGCTTTTGATGTCCTCAGTGAATCTTGTGGTTTAAATATTCTCTGTTTATGTTTATTCCCATTCCCACCCAATCACTTTTCTGAAAGATGCTTTCAAGGCTTGCTGTAAATAGTTTAGGTGATATTGTATTCCCTTGCCTTACTCCTTTTGCTATCTTTATCGTGTTTATATCTTTATGTAGTCGAATTATTGCAGTGCCATTTTCGTATATGTTTTGAATGATTTGTATGTTTGTTGTATGGATGTAATGGGGCAAAGACAGTGCCTGGCAGGAAGTTGTGCTATATCCTATGGCCTAATTATTAATTAACAGGTATTATAGGTCAAAGAAAATTCACACCTGCGCCCGTGGGCAACTGCCCCTTCTCACCCCACTCTTGCTATTCCTCTGAAGAACATCAAGAAATATAAAGTAGTCTATGATTAGACAACTTTATATTGCCTTTCACATGAGCAGAGCAATGCAGTTTTATCTGTATGTGAATAAACAAATTTCAGAAAATCAGTTTTTGTGTGAAACTTTGAATCCTGACAAAATAAATGACTCATCTTGTTTCTTACTCAAATGTTGCCTTCCAAGAATCAAGTGTTTCATTATTTATGAATTAAAATTGAGAAAGAAAACAAGGTCAACAACCAGAAGAAAAAGATTTACTCTATAAACATTGCTGATTCAGAAATATTTTTTCTCACACACTCTTTACTATGCTCTCTATTTCTCTTTCATTTTCATCATTGAGACATAGGCATATGGGAACTCTTTAGTTAAGGGGTGCAGAGGGTTTGATTTGCCCAAAATCTTACACTATTTTGTCCAAATTTGGGAGAGTGGTTTCCCTTTTAGAATAAAATAGTACAAAAGAAGAGTTTGTTTTATGATGATTCATAGCAAAACTAACAGCTCTGCACATCAAGAAATCTTAAAAAATAAATAATGAAAATAACTCCCTAAAACAGGATTGTATGTAATGATAGTGTGCACCTGCATGAGCACTCAATTCTATGTGCATTCATATAAATATAAATATAAATATACATAGTTTATTTGACCATTGTTCTGATGATATCTGTAGATAGGTTGTCATCAGTGGACCCAAATGTGGTTTGACAAGTCTAATTCTTGAGGTGCACACTCGGGGACAGTAGGGGCACTCGAGTGCTATGGGCATGGATGATGCGCCCTTTCAGTGTTCTCTGGTGCTGGTGATACACTCTGGCTCTTTTCAAAGGATGTACAGGCCATGTGTGCTATGCTGTGTCATTTAACTTTGACCTTACCATGAGACTTCAGCTCATTTATAGGGATGCTGCAGTACTTTAGTCTATTCTTGTTGCAGTCCTTAAAGCATTTCTTGGGACACATTGTGTTTCTATGGCACTGTGCCAGGGCTCTATAGATGACCTGGCAGGGTATATGTGATCTGTCCATACTAATTATGTGATCTGTCCAGTGGAGATGGGCTTTCAAGATCACCACTTCCACATTACTGACGAGCAACCTGTGCGTAAACGTTTTGAAAGTGGGAAGGTCATTGCACAGGGATAATCCCTATAATCCCACTCTCTTAGCCTCCAATGTTTTTTCCAGTGCCTTGAAAAAGATGTCCACTTTCTTTGATTGTCAGAATCCAAATAAATAATAGATACATAAACAAATAATCACATTCTGATTACATCCGTTGAAAACTGTTGTTTTCTTAGAGCTTCAAAAAGAAGTCTGTTTTCTTTGATTCCAAATAAATATACATATGCATACATGCATTAGGTTGATTAAAGGCAGTTATTATGCATTTTCATAAAGTCAAGGTTGGATCATGTATGCATGTATACATGTATACATGTATGCTTGTATGCCTGTATTCTTATATGAATATCCGATTGCATACATGCATGCAATCATCTATATTTCTAAATGTATATGTACATGTATGTCCATTACATGATCAATAAGATAAGTAATATATAACAAGAAAGCCAAGTATAAAACCTGTTTATCTAAACACCATAAGACCTGGGGGCTTAAAAGATATTGCCTCAAAGTAATTCACCCAGCAAAGTTTTATAAAGAGCACTTGTTTCCTAAAGTTTTCCGACAGAATTTGGATGGATGAGGTTTGGTTTGGGAAGGATTTATTATTTCAGACACACTCAAGGAAGCAGCGGCAGTAAAATAAAAAATATTAGAAAAGATTTGGAAAGAGTCTATTTACAAAATAAAATACAATCAGAAGGAAAATAGAATTCTAATAATAAAGAAGAGATGAAATATATATGTATATAAGTAAGTAAAACTGAAATGGCAAAGATATTTATCATTGAAGCTTCTGTCTCTGGCTGGATTTGTGTGGCTATGGTTTTATCCATTCTTATTCTTCTACTTTTCTTTATCATTCTGCTTATACTGCTACTATCATTACAACTAAATCCACTATTTTTTCTCTATGCATTTTGTCTCTTTTTATATCATCTGCTACTGTTATTACTATTATTCAGCTTCTGTCATTTTATAAATGCTTCTTCTTTTTTTCTACCTCTCCTCTTGATCTTCTATTTTTCTATAATGGCCAACTTTCTGTATAACCTTCTTCTTTTTTTATTGTATATACGGGAATGGAATCAGACATCAGAAAATGGAACTGATGAAATAGTTTTAATTTTCGTTGCTAAACAAGAGTATTATTTTGCACCAGAAGGCATGAGCCTAACATTTTAACTAATGCAATAGCATATACCAACCACTTCCTAAACGCTAATGCCAATGTTTGGATTAGGAAAGAAAAACAAGGATGGTTTTACAAAAAACGTAAAGAGGAAAAGAATACTGCTAAGTTTCCATCATACACCCTAAGAAACATCAAAGAGGGATAGTATTAAATAATTATGATGTACTTGTGACACTTCAAGGGACATAGATGAATAAGACTTTGAGATCAGATTGCAAATTTGATGGGATACTGTATTTTGGAATAGCGTTGTTTTATTTTTATTCATTAAAATTGCTTTATATTTCTAAAAAATATGAATGACTGGCGTATGTGCTGCTGAGTGACCATCTTAGTTTTTGATGTCAACTTCATTCCTGATGTCCATTACATTTTGTATAATTGTAAGATCTTCAGTACCCTAGATATAAATAACTACTAAGCACTAGTATTACTATTACTACACTTCTTTTTTCATTCTTTCCTAGTCTTATAACAGTATGACTTCTTTTATCCTCCATTGTTTCCTGTGTTCTGTCTACAATTAATTTTGCTGTTACTGCAAAACAACTGTTGTAGCTATTTCTAAAGTAGTACACACAGTTTGTGAGTTTCAAATACAGACTATGGAATATGTATACCATGTATTGTTGGAGCTAACCATTACAACTCTTAGACTAATATTTACTAAAACATTTTGATTTTTTCTTCAGTTTATGTTTCACTTTTGCCATTATCGTTTCATAAAACATCTACTAACAAAATCGGTCACTTTGTGATATCACCAGCAGAATAATCTCAGATCATCTCTTCTTAAACATCTGCTCAAATTTGAAGTTTCCACTTAATCACTAATTTGGTCCTCAGATGATTTTGCAAACTCTCACTGCCCTTATAAAACATTAATAAAACAAATTTCTGATTTCTTCTTCAACTACTTGCCAGTTAATTGATAGCCGAACTTAACTATTAAACCAACATTCAATTTTAAGTAATTCTTAATGCATTTAGCTCTGTCATGTATTTACATGTACATGTATTTACTTCAGATATACAACACATTTAACCTTTCTATGTATGAAAACTTCTCAGTCCCATTTACATGCAATAAAGAGACTTTGATGTGTGAATTTTGTGATTTGCTGTGTATTTTAATTTCTGTGTATGAGCACCCACCCCGACCCTGAACCTGAAGTGCCTCGGGCTCCCAATGTCTAAATCCAACCCTGGTGATATATATATATATATATATAAAATATATATATATGTGTGTGTGTGTATATATAATTTCATTACTATATTTTATTTATAAAATTACCTATATGATGAGGAAGGATGTAATCAAGAACACATCAATGCAGAATTTCATGAGATACTCCAAAGATCATCTTTTGACAAAGTGTATTTTCCATAAAAAATATAAAACTTTTCCATTGGAGCAGAATCAAGCATAACACTGCATAATATCTCAAGTAATCAATAAGCTACTTGGCTATTGAATGGCTAGTATCATTTAGTTGTTAAATGATGTAATTATATTACCTACTTAGATGTTGATATGCTAAGAAATATTCACATTTTCATGTAGTCATGACTAAAGATTAAGCATGTTTCAAAACTGGAGGTAAAAGAAAGTATTTTGATCATTTAAGTTAAATATATTCAGGCATACAAAATTAACTTTTTGATATAAAACATAAAAGATTTGTTTTGCTTGGTTAGTCAATGAACTGTTGACAGTTCTTACAAATTTTGTGCCTATCTTTATTAGAAACCATCAACCAAAATTGTTAACATAAGTTTCTTTCAGTTTCCAAGTTGGTCAGCCTGGCTGGCTGGCTGGCTGGCTGACTGGCTGACTGGCTGACTGGCTGGCTGGTACCTATCATGTATACAGGCTGCACCAATGGAGTAGAGGGATGAACAATTTCAACATTTACTCCTTATTATGTCTAGAAAAAACTCTTTTTTTTAAAAAGGTTCCCGCCTAAATAGGTTTTTAGTGGGTTCAATGTGCAATGTAAGTTTATGCTAAAAGGATCACTAGTTGTGTCTGCTTGTTTTTTGAAAATTCAGACTTTTTTAGTGATTACTGCCTAACTAAAGGCAAGAGAAGTAGCTTATTCATTGATCACCCCTTTTTCCAATTTTTTTAATTGATCACCTCGAATACGGCATGATGCCAAAAGACATTGGTCATGTGAAGGTTTCTATTGAGTGACTAACCAGACATGTTAGTATTCTATTTGTTGCTCCAAATCAAGTTTTTTTAATGCAAAAATATCTAAATCCATTTTGGGAGGCAAAAGGACTGAACTAGTGTCAGTTGAAAAATATTAAATTATGTAGTCATAAGACCCAATGGATGGATGATCCTAAATATTCACTTCAGCATAAACAAACATCAATTGTACTTCCATTTTGTTTCATTTATTTCTTGGTTCTTTGTTTAACTGTATTTTGCTTATTTTCTTTGTATTTTCAGCATATATTCTAGGATAAATTCATGTGAATCTTTCATGTTAATCAGCAAAAAAAGAGTAGATTTACTTTTCTTGAACAGTTATGAAGAAAACAGTAGCAAACAAGAGAGAAGAATCTTTAACAAAAATAATATAAAGGATGCCCTGACCTTGTGCTTAACTATTTTAATGATCTTCAAGAGAAAAAAGAGCATTAATATTGGCCAGAGAGCAAAACAATATCACATTTTACAAAATAGAAAGATTGCAGTAGTCTATATAATCACAACTGATATATTCAAAATTGTCAGTTGACCTATTTTCAATTACATTTCTCCATTTTTCCATTACTTTCTAATTCCTTCTTGTTTTGTTTCTAATATCTTAAGCCAACTAAAATTTTCCATTAAACAAGCAAGCTAAATTATTCAATGACATTTTCTCTTATTCTCATCTTTGGTTTATTACAATCTTTCGACTAATTATTTTTCCAGCCTTCTACAAGTATATGTGGCATATTTTCACCATACATTAGACTACACCTAGATAATGCTGGAGAACTGTTCAGCTAAAATGTTGGGATAAAAGGTACAAGTGAAGAATAAAAACATTATTGAATAAAAACAGAGGCAGCGCATGGGACCCGCAGAGCCAACAACTGGTGGGGGAGGGGGAGCTCTGGTGGTACAATCGGACCTACTGTTTAAACCTTTTTACATTTGTGAGGGGTGCAAATTTAACACTTTGCAGGGTGACACAGTCAGACCTAGTACTGCTACTGATAAAAACAATACTTTATAAACATTATTGAATGAAAACAATACCTCATCTCAGAATTTCTGTTAAAAAAAAAGAAAGAAAAGTATATTTAACTCCTTGGAATCTTGGTATCCTGTCTGGTCATTATTTTTAAAATCTTTTATTTCTCCGTGGAAATGAAAATTATTAAATCATTCATTCAGTGAATCTTTTCCTTGTTATTCACTGCATGTTTTTGTTTGTTTTTCAACTGACATATAAATATCTTATTATTGCCCCACTTCTCTATTCATGTATCAGGATTTTGTTAGATCATTTTGTGTTTATATTATTCTGAAGAATCATCTTCTTTAATAACCCAAATCAATTCATATTCTTTTTTTGCCTATTCCTTATCTTCTGAGCTAATTAATTTGAACAAATAATAAATCTGACTCTGGATCTTGAAAGGATAAGTTAGGTGACATTGATTAGGACTTATGTAAATTGATTTATGTGAGAAATTCAAATTTTGGAAGTTGATTTTCTGTTGTGGTTGTCTGTGTGAAAGAAACCATAGAATGGCAAACTCAGTAACATTGATTATAAATAAGGGAGGTGTGAATTGATAGATGTCCAATTATTAGTTGATTAATTGATGAAGCAGTAAATTATTAAATTAATTTGCTTGAACACAATTAACCCTCATCAGTTATAGCATGAATAATTTGACTGATGATGAACAAGATACCAGCAGATTAAATCTTGGTAAATTGTCCAGTATCCTTTCCAGAATTGTTTCACTTTATTAATTAGAAATGATATTATAAAGAGTCAGCTTCAGGTGAGATCAGAACTTTTGCAGAACAACAAGGAGGTGGTAATCCCATACAACATTCATTTCTGATTTGACAACATCTTAAATTTAGATATTTTGTGCACAGTTATACAACATATTTGGGATAAATTAACTGTAAAAAATGCTTTTTTAAAAGTATTTTAGCATCAATACATTTTGGAAACATGTATCCCTAATCAATGTATATAAGAACTATGCATAAGCCATCTGGGTTTTGCATTTACAAATACCAACAGTGTCCAAGCAGTTTTCATGTATTTCTCCTCAATTATAATTAGCAATTCAAGACCCATTTCTACTTGAAGGAACATTATGTGGGATTATGGGTAGGCAAATTGACACACAGTGTCATGACTGCACCAGGATGTTCAGTAGATGTCACATAGTACACTTTATGAGTTAAAATCATGGATAAAATATAATATTATATATGAGTCTGTGCAGATCAATTAAATTATATGTGACACCAATGTCACAGTGGGTTCTTATGGGTTAAGGTATGAGGAAGAAGATGACTCAGGGTTAAAGATTTTCAGCAGTGGTTAGCTTTGACATTTTAATCAGGCTGTGATAAGAGGTTAATAAGACTGACATTTTAAACCCAAAATAGATGTTTTAATTTCACATGCTCAATTTGTCAAACTGAACAGATACAGACCTTAAGATTGAGCAATGCTTGAAATAAAACAGACATTACACAAACTTTGTTTGATTGTCATACATCTACATAAATACAAATCAACAATGCAGTTATTTTATGAGTATTTAAAACATAGGTCAGTGATATAGTTATTCACTTGTGGTAAAAGAGTGGAATCGACAGTGTAGGGATTTGTAGGTCAAAGGCTTGACCACGTGGGTCGACTGGATATTTGGTTTTGTGGTTTATTTTGTGTGAGATGGTAATAAAGATGGAACGCAACCTTCTTAATGTTTTAAGAGAATGAATTATGTATTCATTTGCAACAAACAGGAAATACATTTTTGTTACTTGTCTTTGTATTTGAGTCCTTGTAATATTTTGGCATCAATTTGGATGGTAAAGGTTTACAGGAGTGTATGCAAAGTAAAATCAAATAATGTATTTACATTTTGGTTCAACATAAATAGGAAGATCAAGGCATCTGGTCCTTTTGGAGCACACTTTCAAATACAGCCACTTTGTTATGTCTTTTCATTACTCTGTATATGTCTTGATGTTTATGTAACCCAGAGAAATATTTTCTTGAGGAAAACATTTACAAGTGAATATATTGTTTTTTGTTGTTGTTGTTTTTTATTTCCTTTGTGAAGTTGTGGACATCATTTGATGAATTTGTTTTGTTTGAATCATAACATCTGCATAAACTTAATCTTAAAAGTGTCAAAATGAGATGAGCTTTATTGAAACCATCAACATGTAGTGTAATCATTTATCTTTCATATCTTTTACAACATTTGTACTTCTCAAGTAGTTTTTGAGCTTGTAATTTGGTCAGTTTGACTGGCAGTTTCCTCATTTTACTTATATATTTTGGCTTTTAATGATTATGCTTATCTCCCCTTTACATTGTTTCATACATAATTGTAGTGATTTTGCTTGTCTCCCCCTTATTGCATTGTTTCAAAAATATGGTGCCATCATCATCAGACTTTGCTAATACTTTCTAATTACTGTCTTATGTAATGCCACTTTCTTTGTTCAATAAAACTTAAGAAATAAACTCAGGTCTTATGAGATTCATCCACAAGTGCTCAAAAGAATCTGCGGATGTTTTGTATCTCCTACTGTACTGTATTCTGAGGCAATCTTTAGACCATGGTGAACTTCCAGAAATATGGGAAATGGTGAATGTCACACCTATATTTAAAAAGGGTGACAAAGCTTTGATCTCGCAAGTGTGTAAGATCTGTGAGAAACTTGTGAAGAAAGGAATAGTTAAATTCATCAAGAATGAGGGTATATTGTCTGATGAATAACATGGCTTTAGAGGGGGGAGATCTTGTCTAATGAATCTACTTACTACGCTCAAAGAGTGGACTAAATTGTATGATGAGGGTGTTCCTTTTGATGCATTATTCCTAGATTTCAAGAAAGCCTTCAACTTAGTTCCTCATTGTAGACTGATCTATAAACTACAAAGATGTGGCATGGCTGGTAAACTAACTTGTTGGCTGGAAGACTTCATGCAGAAATTCTACCAAATTGTACCACCCGGTCTTGTTGCCGGTTGACCAAGTAAAAGTACAGGAGGACCTAAATAAGTTTTGCTATGGTCAAGAGAATGGTTATTAACTTTTAATGAAGATAAATGTAAGGTGTTACACGTGGAAATAGAAATCCGTGTTATGATTATTGTATGAATGAAAATATACTAGCTATTTTAATGATGAAAAGGATGTTGGTATCATAGTAACTGATAAACTATCATTCTCCAGGTATATTGCCAGTGCTGCTGCTAAGGCGAACAGGGTGCTAGGACTGATTAAGCTTACCTTTTCATATATAGGCAAGGACTCGTTCCTTATACTATATAAGACTTATATCCATCCTCACCTCGAGTACTGTGCACAGGCATGGTCACTGTACTTGGAGAGATATAAAAATCTTTTAGAAAAAGTCTGGAGATGAGCAATTAAGTTAGTACCGGAATTAAAAGTATGAGTTATAAGGATAGGCTAAAAGTGTTAGGGTTAATATCGTTAAAAAATAGGAGGGATCAGGGAGACTTAATAGAAATGTTTAATATTATACGTGATTAGAAGTAGTGTTATGATATCCTACCACCAAAATGTTATTCTGGGGTCAGACACCTGTGCGGAATGTAATTGACCCGGTCACCTTAGGAAATGGGTATATGTGTAGGTGTCCAAAAATGGAAATGACACCTGCGTAGGCATTCAAGAAACCTATAAAGCAGACCCGAACACAGAATGAGGACGGACAGAAATCTCGACACTCAAAGAAGAGACAGATATCAGCGGAGCTGTAAGGCCCGAGACCACTGTCCCTGTTGGGGACAGACTGACGGTTCTCCTTATCTCTCTCCCACTCTTCACTCTCCGGCCGACAAAGATGTATACTCTGAAATAAAAATATGTCCAGATATTTTTACAAGCAAGTCTTCGAGTTTCCTTTCTATCCAAGTCCAGGACATTCACCAGTATCCAACAGTAGTGAACACTGATGTATTTTTTACTAGAAGTGGGTACAAGAGACTAAGAGGCCACACATATATGGTAGAAGCAAATAAAAGTAGATTGAATATCAGAAAATTCTTTTTTAGCAATAGAGTCGTGGGACTTTGGAATAGATTAGCGGAATATGTAGTGCTATCAACAGATGTAAATGATTTCAAGAAGAATTATGATGCTTATTACACCACTGCAAAAATTTTAAGGCCCTAGACATTGTGTAAATATGATTGCTATGATGTGTGTTTGTATATTCAAATTGTATACTTTTTTTTCACACTAAAATAAAATGTTCCTAAAAAAATGTTCCTAAATGTACAACTAACAGCCCAGATGTTATAGTGACAGCAAATGGAATCAGTAGAACTTTTCAACTTCTGTGAGCAATCACATGTTTATTTACATATTACAGTTTTTCATATCTACTGACCTATGTTATGGTCAATGCATTCAACATTCCTATGGGAGAATCATCTTTATAGAAAATATTGATGAATACATATCTCACTACCCTTTTCAAAATACAAAGATAACTTTCTACTCAAAGATCCATCAATGATTCTATTGAGATGGAAAAATACAATTACATTGTGTAGCAATAAATCCCAACAAGAAACCTATTCAACAATTAGCATATCTTTTATGCAGCCAGTATTTAGCCACAAAACTTTGGGCTGCTTTTTTCAGAATCAGGGCATTGCAAACTGTAAGAGTTAAATGGATATGAGCAGACTATAGCAACCAAGCAAAGTAGGAAAATCAACTTTTATGGCATGATAGTGTTCAGACTTGTCAAGATATCTGATGATGGAACAGAGCCCAGAAAGAGGTGCAATACAAGCAAACTCAACTGGAATGCAAATTTGGTTTACCAATTATATTTTCCATGCTGATAACTGCAATACCTCATCTGTTAGATCTCGGAATCAGATGGTAACATGTAACCCTACTAGTCACATGAATCTTGGAGAGGAGATGGGCACCACCAAGTAATCCCACTTACCCTGAAAGAGAAATGTTTAGTAATAGTAGTAGTAGTAGTAGTTTGCACACCACTAACTTCTGAGAGATGAAGCCAATCAAGCTGGAGCAATTCAAAAACATCTCTACTGATTTAAATCACTTTCATTTTCCTTGGTGAGTTCATTTAAAAAGCTTAATCACCTTACATAGGAGATTGGATAATGAGTTTTGTTGAATGTTGAAATGTCTGAAACTGTGGTCTTGAAGGTTTATGATTATTTGAAAATACCTAAACATTTAAAGTGATAACCCAGCAATACAAAAATAAAACAAATAATAAAAAATCATAGCATAAAATCAACCGAAAAAAATAAGATGAAGATAAATAGTAGTCACAAATAGGAATGGTTTGCAACATGGTTTCCCAAACTAATTACATTGGCAACTCACTGTTATAAGAGCTATAGACATTAACCCCCCCCTAAAAATTGCAACATATTTATAATCCATAATAAGTCTAACGTGTATAATGTTTATTAAGAAACAAAATTTGTATTCATAACATCAATGAATAGCATTGCTACATTAAACAATAAGCACCAATAGAAGCAAATATTTGTATAGAGATAAAAATAAGAAAAAAACTCTAGTTACATATTCTCTGAAAAAATATATCCCAATAATTCTGTAAACCCAATAAGCAAAGCCCAGAGGTGTCCTGACCCCTACTTTGAGAAACCATTGTTTACCACAAATCATCTGATAAAAATAAAACTAATATTTTCAAAGTGAAAAAACTGACCTCGTTTCATGTTTATGGGAAGGGGGTGGTAAGCATTCGAATAGGACGCTTGTAAGTTTCAGGCCACTTCACTATGAAATGAATTATGTTGAATTTTTGTCAATGAAAAAATCAGATGGTCAGAAGAAGTCTCCCTTCATTATGAATTAGGTAGAGTTGTTGTCATAGATGAAAAGAAGAAGTGGGAGAAAACCAAACTTCCACAGTATATTAGTGTTTCATTGCCAAAAAAGCAATTTCCAACCCAAAACACCAAAACTTGTTTAATAAATGATTTTATTGTAAGGAATGTTTTTCCATTCATGAGAGGAATAATAGACTAAACTCCTGATATAAAAATTAATTGTATCTGATGTTTAGAACCGAAGATTGGTTCACGAATAACCTCTGATGACCTTGAATGACCTCCAAGTTTAGCCTATGTGGGAAGTTGATTTTTATTGATACTCCATGCAGTGACATTTTCGTATATATTCCCAATTACTTTTATACAATTCACATTTATACCTTGTTCTTGCATTGAGTTGAAGACTGCTGTGTGTTAAAAAAAAAAGACAAAAGTAATGTTCAATGATAAAGTCCTGAAAAACACCATAAGAATTGACAATGAAGCCTTAGATGAAGTTAAGGAATACAATTACCTAGGTAAGACAATAAAGCTAGAAAAAGACCATGGAAATGAAATAAGATGGCACATAATGATTGGTTGGAAAGCATTTGGTATAAATAGAGACATACGGAAAAAGCAAATTGCCAATATGCTCAAAATGTAAAGTATACAATCAATGCATAATATCAGCTAAGACGTACGGGTGCAAAACCTGGAAACTTACAAAACAACTCAAAAACCAACACAGAGGGCAATGGAAAGAGTAATGTTAGGAATAACTCTTAGCAATAGAAAAAAATCAACATGATCCGAGAGAGGACTATGATGAAATATATCATACGAGTAATTGAGCAACAAAAATGGAAATGGTCAGGGCACATGGCGAGAAGAAGAGACAACAGATGGATCAAAAGGTTAACTGATTGGTGCCCATAGGACAGTTAACGCAGTAGGAAAAGACCAGAGAGATGAGATAGAAAAGTTCGCTGGTATGACATGGCAGAGATTAGCACAATCATGCTCGTTATGGAAGGAGATGGGAAAGGCCTTCGTCCAGCAGTGGACTTATAATGGCTGATGCTGCTGCTGATGATGATGATAATGATGATATATCTAAGCACATGCACATCAATGTCAATTAGTAGATGGAAACTTTTTAGTGGTTCTGTCAGTTTCTAGTTCAACAATTCATTATTTTTTTATTATTATTTCCCATACCATTGTGAATGGTGACGCAAACACCTGCTTTTGTAGTATATGCACGCACACACACACACACACACATGCTCACACACAGAGAAAACCATTTCTCTTTTTTTATTGTAATTGATTATGTTGTTCTGTATTTCATTAGATAATTGATCTGGCACATTCAATATTGGATATTTTCTTTTGATGATATTTGCACCACAGGTGTGAATAAACGTGATGGTAATAATACTATTGTAATTCTGTTCTTTGTTTGCAGGTGAGTGAGCTTTCTTGATGTATTCGCATTGCATTCACAGTGGGTGGCATATAGCATAAGTCACAGCAACAATCACCACTCTGCCCATCCAGCTGAGACTGATGTATGTACAAGCCTACTTATTTTCTTCTGCACATGTTCACCTGCTCACATACCTACCTAACTACCAATGTGCATGCATGCATGCTGTACTTTTTTCTGACAAGCAAACGAACATTGATACACATTCAATACATATGCAACAAGCATAGAATGTAGCATTGTTCCGCATGTTTTAAAATCAGTCAGTCACTGTACTCTGAATAATGTTTTAAGAAAAGAATCATGAAAAAATGCATCCATAAAAATCAAACGTTTTCATTCAGGAAGATGTAAAAATCTATATCATCTGGAAAAATATGTGTTTCCAAAGTTAGGATAAAATATAGGACCCAAACATTCTATCCAGTCCTTTTTTTACATGAAGGTCCAAAGATAATAAAAACAGTTGAGGTCTATTCAGATATCAGTGCCCAAACCTACTGTCTAAAAAATAATGAATTTATCTGCTTCTGTTGAGCCTTACAGCAAATCCAAGGAAAAAGATTCACATGTGTGTGAGTATATATGTGTGTGTGTAAGTATATGTTTATGTGTGTGTACATGCATGTGTCAGAGTATGTGTGTGTATGTGCATGTGTGTGTGTGTGTGTATTTGAGACAGGTGTCAAATACTGATCAAGTCATGGCAACATTTTTATCTCCATCTTTCCTTATTGTTCTCTTTTTAGTTTGTGAGATTTTCACACATTTCAAACAAATTATCTTCCTTGTACTTAAATTCAAAATTATTCCTTATTAGATTGAATTAGAGATATTTTTCTTCTTTTAAATGTTTGCTGCGTAGTCCTTGGTAAATTTGATAATGAATTTCTTTCTGACTCTCAAACCAAGTTCTGATCAATATATCATCAAATTTAATGCTATTCTTAACCATAATAATAATCATCTTCATCATCATCTTTTTCTGAATGAGAGATGTATCTCTTAATATACTCCATTTCAGATGAAATACTGATCAAGTAGAGAACAGTTTTCAGGCAGCAGAAGTCTTTTATCATTTAATGAGACCTTGGTACTTTATGGTGCCTTTTTTAAAAAACTCAATCATCAACTAAATCATCATCATCATCAGATTTTTAATGTCCATAGTTGGACATAGACCTTCTCAAGATCCCCTAGACCCCTCGATCATCTAAATCGTCACTCCATCTTATTTTTTGCCGGCCACAATTTTGCATATGACCTCTGGGGATCAACGTTGTGAGTTGTGATATCCAGTGGTTGTCTAACATTCTTGCAACACAGCCTGCCCATATTCTATGTTCACTAATCCTCTTTTTTGTGTCATCTTCTTCCCCATTCTCTTCAGTTATTCTGTTAGAAGTGACAATAAATGTTTCACAATTTATTACAAATAAGGCATTTGCCTCATCAGTTAAGTTTTATAATCAAAAGAATATTGTGAGTTAGCACTTCATACTTTATATTAGATTTTTGTAATTTAATAGCATTTTTCTGTATGAAGTTCTATTATGCTGTGAAATGCTGTATTCATGCTGTTTGCTAAACAACGCTTTTAATTCTGCCTGCTGTGAAAGTTCATAGTATTGCATGTTGTATTCACACCTGGGCAGACTCAACCTAATCGATAACATTTCTTGTTTCACCCTAAACCAAAATTGATTCCTCTTGTCAACAGCTCTTAATTGTTAATACTACTTGAGTTTTGCAATAACAATACTGACCATTACACATGTGGACTATTTTCCTAATCTTTATCAAAATCTGTATATGAAACAGAATGTGCTAAGCAGGTATCATTATTCACACATAGCAACCTTTTTTTAAATATTGATTCGTGCTTGAATAATAGCATTTCCCTCATACACAATTATAACCATCTAAGGTGATTTTATTTTAAGTGAACTTTATTTGTCAAATTTTTAATTTAGATCTATTTGAAAAAAACAAAAAACAAAAACAAAACAAGATAATTGTATTCTATTATCAGCATTTCTTTATCTTTGAAGGCATATATTTTCAGCTTAGACTAAATCAAATTTCAGTTTAGACTAAATTTTGTGTTTGACAATGAAACTTTCTTGCTGCCTTACCTCTTTGAAATAATGCAATACTCAGCATCAAAATCATTGTGAATAACTTATATATTATTTTATGCAGCTGACCAACCAATGTATGCTTGCATTCCCCTAAACCATATTGGTTCTTAAAGGACAAGAGCAGGGTTTCTCAAACTTTTTGCTCTCAGGTAACCCCTGCGACTGAGTAAAATATTTTTGGAACCTAAA
>VCCN01000724.1:14874508-14886804 GCA_006491835.1 Architeuthis dux | reverse complement strand
GCTTCAGTCAAGTACAATGCAGATTGACATTGCCATCAGACTCATTGAGAGCGCCAAACCTTACTCTCCAAATACAGACATTGGGTTTGCTGAAGCTGTGTCAACTGCCAAGGACCTCTGTGACACCATGAACATCGAACCTGAGCTGAAGGAGAAAAGGCTCAGGAGCAATAAAAGGCAGTTTGCATATGAGGCTACATACAAACCCTTCACTGATGCCTTCAAAAGGCTTGAGGTATGATTTTTCAACAGTGTTGTAGATGCTGCTTTGATGTCACTGCAAGACAGGTTTGAGACACTGAGCCAGGTCAAAGACAGATTTAGAGTGCTGCTTGAGTTCAGCAAAGGCCAAGGAATGTCCAAAACACTGCACTGAAGAAGATACTGACTACAAAGGGAAATCATGAACCAGACACAAATAACTGCCCCAGAGATACTGACATTCCTGCATTAGAACCAACTTCAAGATTGCATTAACTCTCCCTCTTACAGTTGCTTCTACTGAATGAAGTTTTTTAAAACTTAAACACGTCAAAACATACCTGCGCCCATCAATGGTAGAGGAATGTTAGTCCCCCAATAGAAACTGTCATGTGACCAACGTCTTTTGGCAGAATTCCGTGTTTGGGTGATCAATAAAAAATTGGAAATAGGGTTAATCAATGAATAAGTTACTTCTCTCACCTTTTGTTGGACAGTGATCACTAAAGAAGTCTGAATTAAAAAAAAACAGGTGTGAATGTTGCTGGACACAAATTAAGAGATCAATTTAACATAAACTTACATTGCAAATTGAATTGAACCCCACTAAAAACCTATTGGGGGGGGGTCAAAATAACTGTTTTTTCTAGACATAATAAGGAGTAAATGTTTAAATTGTCAGCCCTCTAGCTCCATTGGTGTGGCCTGTATACGTGATAGCTAGATAGCCATACCAACTTAAAACTGAAGAAACCTATGTTTATATAGATATAAATACACACATTCATATAAGAACACATAATCATTCATACACACACATAAGAACACACAATCATTCATATACACACATATATTGAATAATCACTATCCATATCCATGCACACATTAACATAAAGATATAAAGACAGATTACTACAGATATGCAAAAATTACATGTATATCTAATTACCCAGAAATATACACAATTGGTTGTAGGTATCTGTCCATATATACATGGTCATACACATAGATAGCAATATTTATGCAAACACAATCATTATCATAAAAACATGACAGAAATATATATTTATAATATACTCTCTCTCTCTCTATCTCTCTCTCTCTCACATATACACAGGGAGACATAGTGGAGACTGGGGCTGGTTTGTATATGGGGTAGGTTGAATCACTTGATTTAATTTTTGTTTTCACCACTTGTTAGCCTCATTTTGAACAGAAAAATATCTGCCATTTTTCTACTAAGTTTGAGTCACATGTGCTGTAAGCATGAACAGTTTTGCATGAAAAACGTTTTTTCTTCCTGGTAAGTAACTTTTTCACTTTGACAAATATGTGCCTAGTTCATGCAGTATTGTGCGGTTGATGCTAGCGTAGTCTGTTTTATAAGTGTCAATAAACAGTATATGTACTACATTTCAAGCAGCTTTTGTCATAACTCGTTCTTGAAATAGAATATAAACATATGGGCTGGTTGGTATACTGTAAGTGGGGCTACTTGGTACGTTGTAACTGTATGCAATTGAGCCAGAGGAAAAACAAAAAGCCTTGCAATGTAACAAAACAAACTTCAAACAAGTCGAATAGCGTTCAGAGAAAAAAGAAAAGTGGAAAATGGGCCAGAAACAAAAGAAGGAAAAACTTATAAAAAACAGATGAGTCAACAGATGATGAAACATTTTGTCTGGTGTGTGTAGAACCTTATTCCAATTCAAGGCCTGGTGAGAATTGGGTAAAGTGCACATCTTGTCAAATGTGGATACATGATGAGTGCATTTAAAAAACAACAGGGATTACTTTGTCAAAACTGCACATCTGATGATTCTGAATTTGACTATTAATTGTCTAGCATAAGGAATTAAATTAATAATATGCTAAGATTTGCTACTGATATTGTTTTGATATCTATTTCCATTTTATTGGGAGAGGTATGTCAAAGTTCTGTTGGGGATCGTCATTCTTTTCTTATTGTTCTTTTTCCATCTTCCACCTTATTACAATGCGTCATTGAAGTCCATTCACATATGATTCCACATGTCCTACCGGGTGTTCATTATATTTCTAAAATCTTACTTTTCACTCAAATACATTTTCTATTATTGTTAATACTTCTGTCTGGTTCTAAATTTTATATTTCTCAATTATAACAATATATTCATCACATCTGTACCTACTAGTTTTGCCCATCCGATTGTACCGACTATCTGCAGTGGTGAGGTAGTTTGGTACACTTTTCCCTCAATGGTTAAATGATCATATAATAAACTTAACTGATGTTTCAGATTTAAACGACTCATCCAAAGGAAGTCATATTTGTGTTTTAATGAATTAATTTCATAGGAAGTTAGAGCCAACTAAGTGAAACTGTACCAACTAGCCCCGGTATTCTCTATATGTAATTAAAACACAAAAATAATTAATGTTTGCAATCTCTGGTATCCCTTAAGTATAGATAATCTATACTAATATTTGAGCCCTCTATTGGTTTATTTGTTTGTTTGTCTTTGCCTCCTCTCCAGGAAAACTAAAAGGACTATCAAATTAATATTCTGCATGGATAATATATAAATATCGACTTTCCACATAGGCTAACCTTCAAGGTCATTCGAGGTCACTATAGATCATTCGCTAACCAATTTTCGGTTCTAAACAGCAGATAAAATTTTTTTATATCCAGCAGTTTCATCTATCATTCCTCTCACGAATGGCACACACTTTCCTTACGATAATATTCATTTTTCACAACATTTCGCTCGTTTCTCCCACTAATTCTTCTACTTTTGCAGTAGTAACACAAATTGTATGAGCCCTTCCCTCCCTCGCCCTATTGAAATGTATCGTCAATCCGTGGTCACAGTCTATCTTCGCTACTTGGCAAATAGCAACCAATTATATCAGGTCACATTCTTTTCCTATTTTTGTAGTTTTTGCTGTACTTACAGTCTGATTACTAAGTAATCTATTTTTACGTAAGTTTATTTATTAAATACTTTGTTTAAATTTCTAATACAGGTACTCAATTTTTTCCTTTCTACTCTGTAGATGTTTTCTGTTTGATTTCTGCACAGTACTGTTAACGTTCAGTATTTCGTTGTTTTATTAGGTTAAAATTGGTTTCAATAGTGAAAGCCAAGAAATGTATTAATAGTTTAATTTCTGCTGCTTTCTAACAAACCTCTGCTAACATTGCTAATGCTAACGTGTTGTTTTTAACAAAACATTTTTAAGTTTGTTGTATGGTTGACATTTTAGTAACCATGTAGCTATTGGGCCATTACTTTCCGTTCGTAGTAACACCATTCGATTTCGGATTTTAAAAAAGTGAAACTTATTTCCGAATGAACATCCCCCCACCATAGATTAATTATTTTCTGCTTCACAATAGAACTACGTGCAGTACTTCATAGCCATATTTTCGTCCGACTGATGGTCATGAGACTAATGGAAAGCAATCTGTTTTTTGTTACATCGTAGATATAAAAATGGTAAACCCCCCCCATCTTCCCTACTTTTTCCCCCTAAACTGACACTTTCACACTTTATGTAATGAAGGTGTTATTGCTTGAAGGCACCAACACTTTGCTCCGATATTTCGGTTTGCGGTTTTAGGTTTTCATTCGTCAAGAACCATTCGCACCTTTTTTCAATTCTCTATTCTCAATTTGCATTCATGTGATCTTACAGTCAATGTTTTCTATCCGGGCAACACCAGGTACCCCTACTAGTATAGAAATAAAAGATTCACCTGTTTACCTACTACAGAATTAAAATCAGGTAACTTTTATAGATTATGGATTTTTACCTACCTGTATGTGTGTGTATTAACAATTCAGTTCATTAATATAAATACACAATCCTCTTTATGTGTATATAAATAATACATACTATGTGTGCATCGTTCTTTAGAATATATCAGTATGATATTTTTATCTATTCAGGTGGATAATATACAGACATGTTATAAATAGAGACCATTATTTGAATCCTTTTTTATATTTAATAAAGATACACCTATTGACAAATCATCAATTTATACAAGAAATAAGAGAAATAACTGTATAATCACTTCACAATGCTTCATATTCCATAAAAGAAGGAGTTGTTAGATTTCAAATGATGTATTGCTGATCAATCTGAAAGTAGAATAAGCCAGTGTTAAATAGCATCAAAATTGGGGATTCCACCTCCAACTGTGAAGGAAAGAAAACAACGGCATTGTGTTCATGTTGACTTGGACCATCAAAATGATTTTATTGAGTGATGAGATGGGATATT
This sequence comes from Architeuthis dux, assembly GCA_006491835.1. Taxonomy (NCBI): domain Eukaryota; kingdom Metazoa; phylum Mollusca; class Cephalopoda; order Oegopsida; family Architeuthidae; genus Architeuthis; species Architeuthis dux. Next base: position 14,882,331 of record VCCN01000724.1, on the reverse strand, counting down.
GAAAAATAATTCTCATTGCAAGAGAATGTCCAAATAGAATGCGGCAGAGTTTGTCCAAATCAGCTCAACATTATCTTCATCACATAAGTTATTATGGCAGGGTAGTCATAAGAAAGCCACTTCTTAAACTGATCAGCATTCAACTGTAAAAGCATTGGAAATTGAGATGGTAGACAGATCCTTGACAGAATTTTGGCACATTCTCATTTTTTCAGATGGGTTCTCATTTGTCATTTTTCAACCGCAGATGAGTATGAATCTGGATATTGGCTAGCAAAGAATTTTATTTGAACAGCTTGCATAGCAGATTTTCAGTTTTGGTGTCAGGGAGCAATTCAGAAGATTGGTTGTTCAAAGATTATGGACTGCATGAGCGATGTCAATTAAGAAAATTACATATTCGTTCTGTAGGAGAAATTTCTACTAATATGTGATGACAGTTATTTGGACAAAAGCAGCACCTTTTTCATGGAGAATGGAGCTCCATGTCATATAGCAAAAAGGAAGAAAATGGTCAAGTTAATCTCCTAATATGAATTTTATTGGACATGTCTGAGCCATTTTAGATCATGAAACAAAGAAAATGTCCAGAAAACCTTCCACAAAAGAAGATTGTGGTTTCAATACAATCTGGTCAGATATACCACAAAAAAGACAGCAAATCTGATAAATGCCTTAAAGATTAAAAACTTTAAAATGATAAGTCCACCAAATTTGAATGTGCATTATTAATTATTCTTGAATTGTTTATATTGTAGAATAAAAGCTTTTGTTTGAAAACAAAGGTGTCTATTTACTTTTGTCATGTCTCTGGAAATGACTTAATAGATGTTGTTGAAAGTGTTACTTTGATCATGTGACAGATGACAGATACCTGGTAGAAATGCAATAGCCTTAGCAAATGTTATACATGAACAATTTTACTCAATATGTACTCTTCAATTGTTTTTCTTTCTGAAATGGTACTGGCCTGGAAACTTGGAAAAAAAGGAAACTTGCTGTGTATGTTTTGTCTATGCACTGAAATACTAAACTCATCCACCATTAGCACCAATAAATTGTTAGTAACTATTATCGTTGTCACAGCGTTATTGCCTTCGACATATGTCATTCGTGGTCTCAAGGGCCAAGGTCAAACAAAATACCATACGAGACAGGAATAAGGAATTTCTGTGCAAAAATCTAAGTGTGTGCATACAAAACTGCAGAGGAAAAAACGACAATGAACATTCAGGAAAAAAACAACAAAGCCAGGTTGGTTTCTGGTGGAACAGCAATTGAGTTTATATAGCAACAATAACAAAAATCTGGGGAAAAGTCTGGTCGAGAAGAGTTTGTTTTCAACAGTCCTTAATCAGTGTCAGTGAGAGAAGAAGCCAGATATTCCTCAGAGAAAAATTGATTGGTTCGTAGAAGAATCATGTACACACACCAGTGTTTTTTCACTAATCTCTGAGGCGAAAGTGCCCGTTTTCACTGTCAACTTGGCTCCGTCTCCCTGCTGCTACTCCTGTATTTTGTTCCTTTTTTCTCTCTCTGGGCGCGAATTTTAAAATCTCGCGTCCAACGAGATCTTTCGTAATTCATGTGTTTGTTTACATTCTCTGATCAAAGAGACGTAACTCCGATAAGAAAACAGAGTTGCATCTCTTCCACTACAATCGTTTAAATTCTTGATAGTTATAAGATATCGGACACATTTTGTAACTATTTACAAACTAAACTAATTGTTTGCATGATGCTTTATGATATCAAATTTGATGATCTACTCCTAATTATCATTATTATGAAGCCTTATACATTTATTTGAACTCTTGAGGGTCATTAATTTCACAAGCGAATGAATGTACTAATCCATAGTATCCACGAGGATGAAAGCTTTGCCCACGTCTGAGAGAGCTGCTCATAGGTTAAAATTTAAATTGTCTAAATAAAAATCTTGAGAAAAAAAATTCTGCTCTACATGTATGAATGAGAAATTCCAGATTCCCTTCTTTGAAATATGTCTAATTCTTTTTTCACATTGGTGTTTTATGTTTAGGCTTCAAATGCGTAATATTGAGATGTGTAATTGTCAAGCAAAATTTCAGCATTGTGTTTGTTTCAGTTCACGTCATCAATTTGAGTAACAAGGTGTGTTCTTTGGAAATTTGTCTCAACTGCTCTAAAATTACATAGATAATGACCTGAGTCCCTGATCTTTCTGCATTGAACACACACAAAGAAAACATAAAATACCATTTATAGATTATTTTCACATATTTTTGTGAACAAAAGAATAAAAAATAAAATAGAAAACCTGAAAATATAAAAAGAACAATATCATAGTTTCATTAACAAAATTCTAAAATATTGTTGGCCAGATTTTAATTATTGATTGCGGACTAAAACCTTTTCTTAAAAATTAGTTAGAATTTGTCAATCAGTTCTTTGTGAAACAAACAATTGGTATGTTTTTTAGCAGAACTATTTGACAAGATTGCTTTTGGGAAGGTATTGAAAGAAAAATATTGAAAATGATTACAAATGAAAGAAAGAAATGGTTATATGAAAGAAAAGATGAAGGCAATAGATTTCATGCAGTGAAAGAAAGAAAGAATGACATGAAAGGAAAGAACTCAATAAAGAAGAACAAATTTAAGAAAGACTGAAGTGTACAAATGAAATATGGTTGGTATGAATAAGAGAGAACTAGATACAAAGAATCTGTGTAAAAAAAGAGGATGAATCAGAAATTTAAAAAAGAATTTAAAAGAATGAATAAAACATTAAATATGGGAGACAAAAAAATAGTAAGTTGTAGAAAAAGAAAGACAATGAAAAGTAGAATTGGTGGCAGGATGAGTGAAGAGGAGAGAAACAAAGAAAAGACTAGTATTCCAAGGGAACTTATGAATCACCATCACCATCACTATGCTTCTTTTTACCTCATAAATTAAGCAGTGGAGGTGGTAAAATTAAGTTACCTTGATGAAAATGTTATCAGTATGGTTTGAACCATAAATTCATGATTTAAAGAAAAAAACAATGAATAAGTTACTTCTCTTGCATTTTGTTGGGAAGTGATCACTAAAAATGTCTGAATTTTCAAAAAACAAGTGTGAATGCTGCCGGACACAAACTAAGGGATCAATTTAGGATAAACTTACTTTGTAAATTGAACCCCCCACTAAAAAGCTATTTAGGTGGAGAATTTTCAAAAAACAAAAAAAACGTTTTCACTACTCATTGAGGGGAATGTGTGAAAATTTTCAAGTCTGGATACATACATACAGCGCCACTCAGGATTATTAGCACCCTTGAATTTTTGAATAACCTGTACAATATCTTTGGGAATAAATGAAAATCTATCAAGCTTTTATCATCAGAATATTACATGTAGTAATTTCAAAGAAGAAAGTGAAATATGATCTTGACAGTAATATTGGCACCCTTCCTTTATATTTGGTTGCAACAATGACTGCCTCCAAATATATCTTGCAGCAGTGGTGGTGGTCAAATTAAGCTTCTTGCTGATAGTTTCTCCAACTGTTCCTTTTGTAATTCATTCAAGCTCTTGAATTTTTGCAGTATTTCTGCAGTGTATGGTATGCATTGCAAACATGGCTCCAGATTTCTGCTTTCTCCAAAGATTTTCACTGGGATAAAGATTAGGGCTCATTGCCGGACAGTTTTAAACAGTAAATTTTTCCCTTTTCAACCATTCTTGTGTGTTTTTGGATGTGTGCTTTAGTTTTGTAAAGATATTGTACAGGTTATACAAAGAATTCAAGAGGGCCAATAATCCTGAGCGGTGCTGTACATACATACATGGATACATAGATACGTATAAATGTCAGAACACATGAATAACCTAAACCCAGCAACCGTGTTTAAACCGGTTTGTTGTGGGTAGTGGTGATTAAAAGCAGTGACAAGCACAGAAGCAGAAGAATGAAAAGAAAAAAGTATTTTTTTAAATTATAGAATAAGGGAACTGGTAAAATGAAAAAAAAATGTCTGGAAATTCAAAAAAACATGAAGAGAGGCAAGCCAGAAAAAGAAGAAAAGTTAGAATGCAAAGAATAAAAAAGCTGATAACAAAGTAATGATATTTTAGATGGGTTTAATATGTATGTATGTGTTGCTTTCATAAAGGTAAAATAAGAAATGAAAAACAAACAATAATGGAGAAATGATTGGTTATGATGGAGAAAAACATTAAAAATATCTTACAAATATTTATTTAAAAAAGGAAGCTTTCTCTTTCTACATTAAAACGACATGTCTGGATAAGTTTCAATTTTCAATATGATGCCCAAGAAAAGAAAAATATCAATTTTTACTGTGATGCTTAAAAGATATAAGCAAGCAAATTATGAAAAAAACATGAGAAAAATCACCAAAAACAGCAAAAAAATTAGAAATGATCCATCAATCATTTACAAAACATTCTTAAGTATCTTGCAGCGAGAGAAACAGTAATTTTCCTTCAAATGAACAGAGAGAAGAGCTAAATTTAATAAAACTATAAAAAAAACACAATAAATGCAAGTTATTTGATTTGCAGGAAACATTTTTTTCTTTACATCTGAGGATATTTGCATTTCCTCTTTCCATGGACAATTTGGAAAATCTTACATAAAAACAAAAAGACTTTAAAATTGAAAATAATGTATGTATGTATGTATGTATCTCTTTCTCTCTCTCTCTCTGTCTCTCAATGATAGTTGAAGAAATATTTTAAACTAAAGTATTTCAAAACATAAATACGTAAACTGGATATATGTGGTGACAATATGGTATCAGATAAAACTAGCCCAAAGGCTATATTTTGACGATCAACCCGGAACGGGTAAAAGAACAGGAAGAGTAGACAAAAACAAAATTCCTTTATTTTCCTCAGTTTGAAAATCGTCAAAAAACGTGAAACAACCTGTTACTGATACCGCTTGTTCGTTTTTCTTTTATCCATATATATAAACTGTGCATATACACTTCACTAAGATGCTGAACTAATAAAAGTCAAAACCTTTATACATATAAAAACATATGCACACATAAAGATATATTTCAGCCATTGAATATAAGATATATATATATGTGTGTGTGCATGTGTGCATATTGTATGTGGTTGTTCCTATCTTTCCACAACATCCTATCTCTGAAAATAAGCGAAAGCCAAAGCCAAAAAATAATAAATTTATGTCTATATTTTCTGTGTGAAAGCTAATGTATATCATAGGCAAGCTTTCTTGCCTGTAATTTAGTATTTATGAGAGAAAATAATACTAATATTGCAGATATTTCTCTTTCTTCTTTTTCAATATTATCTGCATTCATGGTTTTGGTTTCTTGCTTCATTTTATTTGTTTTTCTGTCATTCTTAGGTGTAGCATTTTGTCAGTTATTTTTGGTTTTAAATTATTTATCCACATGACATGATGATTTGAATATTTTTCTTTAGAGAACCAGTGTTCATAGTTGTGACAAGATGGTGGGCAGGATTGATCAGTGTTATGATGCCTTGGCCAAAAATGAATAGTGTTCATTTTCAGACAAGTACTGCACATTTTGATTTTGAATTTTAATATTGAAACACTGCATCATAATTACAGAATATCCATTTGTTTTTTGAACAAAGGTTATGATGCTACTTGTCAGCCCAGTCCACCATGTTTTGCCAATGCCAGACATTAAAAACTATTTTGCTCTTTTTTTCTTTTGTGATCAATTATACAGGAAATATGCCATATTTAAATTCTTGAGAGTATTGATATTTTTATCTCACAAAAACACTTGGAAAGGCCATTTTGAAACTGTTTGACAGATGAATCAGAAAATATCTCTCTTTGAAAAGAACCAGTAATTTGGATTTCTTACTTAATCATAGAGTTAATTACTACAATGTAATCATGTGATGACATTCTAAATAATGCTTGATATCAGTGACTTTCTCTGTATTACTGAATAGATATATAAAGTTAGTAAGACTGTTTATGGTTCCATCAGAATTAAATAAGGGATATTCATTTTATGTTTAACAGTAAAATATTTTCAGAATTCTTAGTATTATATATCACCTTGGAATTAGAAAAATAGAAAACAAATAAGTTTTTTATACTAATATATAGAATTCAGACAATTCTTTTCATTGTCTTGATGTTATGGATTTTATAAATAATAGAATGACCAAAAAGATTAATAATTTAAAATAACTTCCCAGGAATGTAAATGAAGATAATCAGTGTAGATTTCTTAATGAAAAATTAATGTTCCAAAAAATAATGTATTATTGCAATACTGTTTTATTTCACTCTTAACATACCATTAATGTACAATAGACCAAAAAAACAAAGTGAATACCATTTAAAACTTTTCAAAGTGTTAAATAGATGACTATTTAAATTTACAGTTGAGGACAACTTGCTAACTTGTATATGGAATTTCCTATTCTATCTTTGACTTAACTATAAAAAGTCTTACACTGAGAATATTGAAAAAAAACAAGAGTAATAATTTAAAAATATTAAATCAATAGGAATGAGACAAAAAGAAACAAAGTAGATGGAATAAAACAGGTGAAGCAAGAGAATGAAAAAGAGAAGAAGGTAAAAAGATTGAAACTATAAAAAAAAAGGAAGATGGGGAAAAGTGAAAAATGAGTAAAGCATGAATAAGAAACTGATGTAAAAAAAATGATTTAATTAGATCCACAAGAAATGAGCACAGAAAGGAACACTGGGAAGGGCAAGGGATCAAAAACTGCCATTTAATTCCAGAAATCAGATGTCCCGCTACTGTAAGACTTCCTCATTCACAAAAGTCAATGTACATATTTATGAATAGACAACCTTTGTCTTTAAAGCAGCATAAATCATACTAGGGGCTATCAATAGCATTTTTGTCCACATCATAAACAATGGTATATTATGGATGTTAACCTATTGTGAATTAAAACATCGGCCTGATTCATTGCAGACAAAACTATATAAGGTCAGTTTCATTGCAATATTAAGTGGAGTAGTTAGTTTATCATTTCTCAAAAAAAAGCAACATTCAGGAATAAAACTCTACTGGGTGTTTTAAAATCTTTAGGAATAGTCTTTGAAACTGATACAAAGAATACTTCACAAAATGTCTTATGTTACATTGAAAACTAAAAACATCCTAAAATGCATTGACATCCTTCATGTAATTCAATGTAAAAGTATAATTAAGGATTGAAACTCAAGGATTCAGGCTGTAAGGCTGTTATAATGACAGCTATTAACAGATTTAAAAATGCAACAAGAGACATACTTACACAGATCCAATTTATTCATACATATTTACAATGCTGGCACTCAACGCCACATGCATCTTCTCAATCTCCTAAAATCAATATGTCTCCCTGAACACGAGGGCGTAAACAGTGGCGCCTTACCGGAAGTTGATAAGCGCTCTCTGCCTAAGGGGAATAACTCATTACAGACAATGAGAATACTTAGTTAACATTTATCACTATTAAGACTAGACTATTATCAATGCCTGTAAGGCCAAGATCAAATAACATGGCTGTCTGTCAAGAGTCACTCCTTTTCTGATAAATATGTTCCTTTCAAACAACAGCTATCAAGCAGCATCTCCCATATTCAAGTCAACACTGTTTAGCTCAATATGAAGGCTTAGTTCTCATTCATTTTTGTCCAAGTCTGGAGTTGACTTTGTTTTTATACTGTAACAAGAGCAACAATAGCAACAAGAACTATACTCACCAAATTTAAGGTAGTAAAAATTAACATGATTTGAAACTACAACCAACTGATTAATAGGCTGGTTTCTTACCAACTGAGCTAAATTGA
>VCCN01000724.1:14781691-14792013 GCA_006491835.1 Architeuthis dux | reverse complement strand
TCCTAAGGAACAATTTGGTACCCTATTCATAGGATCCTGGGGAGGGTGCCGGGTAGGCTCTGCTGCCCCCACCTCCCGTCTATCTCCTGTTATTATCTTTATTTCCTTTTTTTATTGCCATCCAAACATTTGACCAAATATACAAATGATTGACTGTAAGAAAAATCATTTTTGATTTTGAACTTAGAACATATACAAAAAATATAAAAATGTCCATAATTATTCTCATTCGTCTGTTTATCCATAATTTATAAAATACTATATTCTTTCATTACTTTTCTATCTCTGTCCACATATTCAGATCAGTGAATTTATAAATGGTCAAACACTATAATTGTGACCAAATCATTGCTTAATGTTAGGGATAAAAAACTGGTTGAAGTAATTTTAACTAAAAAGATGTTCAGCAACAAAAAATGTATCATAAATAGAAGTTAATTTTCTTCTCTTCTTTCAAATTATTGTTTGCTGATCAACAACATATTACAAAAACCAGTCATAATCCTTGCCTATTCAGATATTATTTATTATTAAAGACTAAAGATATCATCATCATCATAAAAATAATGATAATTCATATGCATATATATATATAAATAAATATATACACACATATATATAAATATATACAGAGATATATGATAGCTGGAGCAAAAGACTAACATATTGGTGCCCATGAGACAGTAAACGCAGTAGTAAAAGACCAGGCACAAGATGGAGGGATGAGGTAGAAAGACGTTGCAGAGGTTAGCACAATCTGGGTCGTCATGGACGGAGATGGGAAAGGCCTTTGTCCAGCAATGGACTCATGACGGCTGCTGCTGCTGCTGATGATGATATATAAGCATATATATATGTATATATATATATATACATACAGATACAGAAATAATGGATAATGTTGTATCTGACAGAATATGATAATTATAAAGACATTTAATTAGTTGGGAACCTATATTTGCTCGGCACCGATGTGAACGACTGCTAAATGAGCATAAAATGTAAATAAAGAAGTGGCGTGCACTGATCGATCCTGTGTCCACCCTGGAAACAACCGTATACACAGGTCACTGAACTAACGATGCTTTCATGGGAGGCAGATGTTTTTTACTGCACATTTTGCTGACAACAGAACAGGCAGGCTTCAGAAGTGGCTACTCAACAATAGACCACCTACACACAATAAATCAACTAATCAAAAAGTCATTAGAATACAACAAACCACTCTGTTTCATTCGACTCAGTAGAACACACAATAATCTCCAATTCAATGCGAGAACAGGGTGTTAACAAGAATTACATACAAATCATTCAGAACGTATATGAAAATGGCACTGCAATAATTAGACTACATAAAGATACAAGCAAGATAAAGATAGGAAAAGGAACAAGGCAAGGGGATACAAATCACCTAAACTATTTACAGTGAGCCTTGAAAGCATCTTTCGGCAAACTGCCTAGGAGGGAATGGGAATAAACATAGACAGAGAATATTTAAACCACTTGAGATTCACTAATGACGTTTTTATGATGTCAGAGGCATAGAATTAATAAACATATTGAGTGATCTAAAAAGGGAAAGTAAAAAGTAGGGTTAAAGATAAACAGAACAAAAACAAAAGTAATGTTAAATAATAAAATCAGAATAGACTGTGAGGCACTAAAACAGGTTGAATATGTTTACCTAGGATGACTAATAAAGTTAGGGAAAGACCATGAAAGCGAAATAAAACAACGCATAATGATTGGCTGGAAAGCATTTGGTATGAATAGAGATATATTGAAGAGCACCTTGCCAATGTGCTTAAAGCCTAAAATATGTAATAAATGCATAATACCAGCTATGACTTACAGATGCAGAACATGGAAATTAACAAAATGAACTGAGAACCAACTTAGAATTGCACAGAGAGGCAGGGAAAGAGCAATGCTAGGGATAATTCTAAGAGATAGAAAAAGATCAACATGGATCCGAGAGAGGACTAGGATGAAGGATATTATACAAATAATTAAGCAACAAAACTGGAGTTGGGCTGGAGACTTAACAAGAAGAAATGATAACTGATGGAGCAAAAGGTTAACCAATTTCTGCCCATAGGACAGTAAACACAGTAGGAACAAACCAGGCATGTGATGGAGGGATGGGATAGAAAGGTTTGCCGGTAAGACATGGCAGAGTTTAGCACAATCACGGTCGTCATGGACTCATAATGGATGCTGCTGATGATCATGGTGATACCTCCATCAAGGATTAATTCCACAGAGACTAGAATATCCAACTCATTCAAGCTCAAAACTACACACATTATTCTATTAACTTATTCTATTTCTCCTTGCATCAACTGTTTGGACTCATTTATGTTGCTATGGCTAAATCCTCTGAGAATGCAACATTTCCTTTTAAAATAGATAAAACACCATCTATCTTTTAAAGCAGCTCAGGAAATTGAATTAATTCAGGTAAATGATTATGTTAAGAATACATGCACAGAGCACACGTGTTTAGATGCAGAAGTATCAATAATTATGAGGAAATTCCAGGAAAATTATCATAATCTGTATTTTGCTTTTGCAATGTTTCCTGTGTTTTTATGTACATCAATTCAGGAACCATATAGTTTTACGACAAGATAACCCTATTGTAACCCTATTGTAAATACTGAAATGTTTGTTGATTAATGTTATATTTGTCTGGTATAGAAAAATGGGAACGACCAATTATTATAACTATACCATTGGCTTATACAAGACATTTAACTTTCTAAGTATTTTATATATCTGTATACAATTATATCTTTTTTTAAGAGAGAGATATCTCTAAAAATATTATGTTATTAACTGATTTGATCGGGTGCCGAAATTAATAAAACATTTTTTAGCTCTGCCAACGATGATGCATAGGTATATGTATTTGGTCGTGTCCATTTGTCTGTCTGTCCACAGGATATCTCAAAATATGCCCAATGAATTTTGATGAAATTTTGTAGACGGGTCGGCAATGGGGTGAGGAAGAGTTGGTGGATTCAGGAATTTTTGATTGAGAGATATATTTTTTCCCATGCATTTATGCATATGCTCATGACTGTCCACACAATATCTCCAAAAGTTCTCAATGAATTTCAATGAATGGAAAGGTGGACAATTGGCTATGGAAGACGTGATTAAATTTTGGGGTGGATCCATGCACAATTACCTCCTCTACACCATATTTATATGTCCGCCCCATATAATATCGCCAAAATTTCATGTCTGTCCACACAATATCTCCGAAAGTTCTGAATGGATTTCAATAAAATGTTGTGGAACAATGTACAATAGGCTACAGAACAAGTGATCACATTTTGGGGTGCATCTATGCACAATTACCTCCCCTCCATAGTAGTTATATGTTCACACCACATAATATTGCGAAAAGATCATGTCTGTCCACATGATATCTCCACAAGTTCTGAATGAACTTCAAGGAAATTTTATGGAATGGTGTGCAATGTGCTACGGAATAATTGTTTAAATTTTTGGGTGGGTCCATGCACAATTACTTCTCCTGACAATTGCATTGGCAGATATATGCGCTCTCTTTCTGCATCTAAACATGTGCTTTCTTTGAGCTTGCTTTTCTCCCTTCAAGATGAATTTGCTTTTGTTGTATTTTTGTCTCTTTTTATGATTTACACATACATGCAGAAAGAAAAATTCTGAATTGCTACAAAAACACATCTGTCTTTAATGAACACTAGTAGATCATGTGCATAAACAAATGTGAAATAAATTAGCAGTTTGCAGATTTTGCTCTCATTGGTAACTGTTTACCAATTTGTTTAAAATACTCAAGTTTTCACTCTTTACTTTAAATTTTGATGAGGTAATTTTCAGTCAGGTTGAAAATTTAAATTGTATGCTATGCAGAACAATATAAACATAGAGAATAACATTCTCTCACTCTTTGAGCATTTCACACTTTATAAGGCAAAGTTGAATTACAATGTACAATTAACTGGATATTTAAAATAATTATCCCCAGAGGCAAAGAGAAATTATTTGCATAGTCTATTCCTTTCACCTATACATCTGCTTGAAAACTGTTATATTAAATTTTAAAATGTTCTATTTCTTCATAAGTTTTCCATTTTTTGACATGATGAAGATTTTTTTAATCTATTTATTCATTAATCACTGCTACACACAACACTGGTTTATTGCTGGGTTTATGTTAGTCATGTGTTCTGACATTTATATGTATCTATCTATGTATCCAGACTTAGCCCAGCCCTAACCGTTCATAGTAGAAACTTGTAATGTTGCACACACACTCCCATTAATGAGTAGGGAAAATGTTTTTGAAAATCACCTCCCCCTAATAGGATTTTAGCAGGGGATTCAATATGCAATGTAAGTTTATGCTAAATTGGTCACTAGTTTGTGCCCGCTTGTCTTTTGAAAATTCAGCCCTTTTTTAATGATCACAGACCAAACAGATCACAGACCACAGCGAGAGAAGTAACTTATTGATTGATCACCCTTTTTCCAACTGTTTAATTGATCACCCCTAACACAGCACATAAGGGTGACAGTGATTGATAATTTCCCTTGCAATGCTAGTTATTCTAGTTTTTCTTACTGCTATTTCTACACATACATACCCAGTCCTCCATTTTTAGAATATATGTTAGGATTTTAAGAATGACACATGACAATATAACACGGTCTGCTTTAGTCATGATGGCAGAATTGAATTCTTCTTACATAAAACTAAATTAGAACCAAGCATGTTGGTATTGTTATTATTATGCTTTTTTTTTTCTTTAATGCGTATTTTTGCATCCTGAAGAGCCGGGCCCAAAGTATGATCTTGGGGCACTATATGGGAGTCTTCATTTAATCGACAGCACTTTCCATAGTATGTGGGCTGTTCCGAGTAGGGCATCTTTTGGACTAAATGGATGTTAATGTTACCTGGGATATGGTTGGTGAACTTTTCCGTTCCCTTCTTCATGAGTCCTAGAGCTCTGATGACCATTGGTGTTATGGTGGTTTTCATGTCCCACATCCTGTTGTTGATCTCGATTTCTAGGTCTAATAATAATAATAATAATAAGTAGTAGGAGCAACTCAGTTTCTCTCTTTATGTTTCCTCTGCAGAGCCATCAATTGATTTGCAATTCCTTGGGTTTGTCTTCTTAAATCAGTGGTTTAAATAGGGGTCGGGGGTCGGGCAGTCATGCAGGGGTATGCTGTATACTTACTTCTCAATTTCCAGCCCCGAAATTAGCCATATTTAAAAATATTACCCATGGGATTTACAGTGCCCGGAACCCTCAGCTGGATGGGTTCACTTTGCTCATCCCTGATGGACCCACCCTGTGATCTCTGAGCATAACTCCTAGATAAAGCCTTACCGTATATCTAGTTCCCGAAACCCATTTCCATTTCTGTCTGAATTCTTGATTTTGTCTTTTCTGGTTCTCCAGTCTTCCTGTTAGTTCTATTACAGAGTCTTTAGCTGTTGTAATTAATCTTTATTTACTTTGTCTAGAGTAATTTTCTAGTCCCTTGATTACAGAGTCTATGCTATCCTAGATGCTAATAAGTCCTCTTCCTCTCCTGTTTCTTTATACATATAATCTGTCAACATTGTCTTACTGGTGCAAGGCTTTATGCAGTTTCTTTGTTTTAAAGTCCAGGTTTCTGACTTCCTCTCTTGTTGAGATAAGAAGGGTCCAGAGTATCTCACAGTGGACACAGTCCAGGTCTGTGATCAACTTTCTTCTGCAGAGTTCTTTCATTTTAAAGATTTTGAATTTGTTTGGTAAGTCACTCAAGTTTTGAATTTGTTTGGTTTTGAATTTGTTTCGTAAGTCACTCAAGAGAAACCGTCACGTGACCAACGTCTTTTGGCAACATGCTGTGTTGGGGGTGATTAATTAAAAAATTGGAAAAAGGTGTTATCAATGAATAAGTTACTTCTCTTGCCTTTTGTTTGGCAATGATCACTAAACAAGTTTGAATATTCAAAATCAAGCATGAATGCTGCCGGACATACAAACTAAGGGATCAATTTAGCATAAACTGGATCATTTTCAGAGCTGGATTCCTCATCCCGCATTTGATAAAGTCTTGCAAATTCAAGTCTGCATTGTTTGGGGATCATTTTCAGAGCTGGATTCCTCATCCCGCATTTGATAAAGTCTTGCAAATTCAAGTCTGCATTGTTTGGGGATCATTTTCAGAGTTAAACGCTGCAATCTTTTTCTGTGCCTGAATCCTGACTTCCTAATTTTTTGTCTGATGATCTCTTGTGAATTTTTAACTGAATTTTAAACCTGCCTTCAGATGAGCGATGGACTGATCAAGGGTTTGCAGCAGTACTCTCTCTATATATATATATGCATTTTAATAATAATATTGCTATAAATCTGTAATGTAGATCTATAATATGCAAGTACAAGTTTTAATTTCAACCTCACCAGCTGTAAGATCATGCAGAAGTGTACATTTATGTACTGCTAGACAGTAGTACGAATGGAGGAACATAATCTGCAGCAGAGGTATGTAGTCAATAAGTAAAATGTGGGCAGTTGCAGCACATTTAATAAATCTTCTTGATACATAGTTGCAGATATGTCAGTGAAAATTACTATCTATTCATAGACCTGTAGAAATTCCATGGTGTATCTTTGTGATTTAGTGATAGATCACAAAATAGTTTGTATAATTTAATAATACACAAAGAAAATAAATCATATTATTTAGAGCTTTACCCATTCTTGAATTTATATACACTTGATAAATGAGAAACTCTTTTATTATTTATTAAGTCTGAAATGATATGCTTTGTGGAAAATGATTTTTCTACTTCTGCATAGCTTTTCTTTTTTGTTATTACAATAAGTCTGAAATTTAGTTATACTGTGGCTTTAAATAAAGGAAAATAACTGTCTGTGGCTAAATATGGGTTGTTGTAAGAATATTATAGCATTGCTGTAAGTTTGTCATCCAGTCTAATTGTTATTGAATTAAGTTCTGTGGTAACTTCTGAGATCAGAATTAAAATTTTGGATTGGTGATTTAAAAAAATATTATGTATATTGTTGGTAAGTAGGTCAGTGGTATAGCAAGAGTAGTATGGAAGACAGTTGACTATTGAGATGAATTATAATTAAGTAATAGCTAACTTTTCAAGAATGAAGCCTAGACAAAAGGGCTGTTGTAGTTGCTTCATACATGTTTCATATTGCTACGTTTAAAATATAAAATAATTAAATAACATATGTTTTTTAAAAATTTTGAATATGTTGTAGATTTATGTGATTCCTGTAAAATAGGTACCTCTATACACTTTCAACAAGAATTCTAAAACATATTGCAATAATATAAATATCTTCTTTGATGTTTTAATTTTGTTAGTCATCAAAGAATTACGTTTGCATATTTTTTTTCAATTAATAATACAAAAAACTAGGGGCTAACAAGTTATTTCATCAAATTTTAAGTGAATATCTGTATCTTATTAAAAGAATTGGAATAATTCTATTAAAACTCTCCCAAACATTAGATTTTGTAAAACTTTACATTTCTCGATTATTAAAACTCAGTTTTATTTAATAACAATGTTTTAGAAGTAATCATGGAGAATAAAGAATTTTAGAATATTCAAATTTTTGGAAAAAATCTCTTTTAAAAATTAATTTTTTGAGTAAATATTTAATTTTTTGCACAACCGCAAAGTCTACAATATATTTAAAGTCCCAGAATAAAAGTCTCAGGCAGAAAAATCATGGAACAAAAGTCACAATGTAGCGTTACCATGAGCTACCTAAAAAACGTAATAGGAAGAAAAGTCACAATTAGATATTCAAAACATTTTAGGGGTGGAAGCGCCAAATTATCTTTATCCCCAGCTGCTGAGAACCCTTGCTACACCACTGAAGTAGCTAGATAGATCTTAGCATAAACATCCAACATGTGTGTGCATGCGTGTGTGTATAATACCAGCAGCAACAGCCTGGACAACTGCTGAGCATAGGAAATTAGAGCCATGTCTGTCTCACTTATGTTGACTTATGAGGCCTTTATTAAAATAAAATATATAATAAGAGCCGTATCCGTCACACTTATGTTGACTTAAGAGGCATCCATTTCAAATATATAACCCAAACGAGAGGAATCCATAGACATTATAATAAGGAAGAGGACGAGAGGAAACTAACAAGAAATCTCATCTACAGACATAATTGGTTAATATGCTTTTTCAATGCAACAAATTCATCTCCCCCCCCCATGAAATATTACACCCTTTCTCTTAACTAATTTCAGACACATTTTGTTGATTGCTGCATTCACTTGGTCTAATTGGGAGCAGTGCTTATTCAAACCAATTTTCTGCTTCTCCAGAAGGAGCTCATAGTAGAGATTTCCCTCCCAATTCCACCATATACTCATCATCACCTTCTTTGAATGAAGGTAGGCCTTTGGTATGGTTGGTTTTGCTTGCCCCACAAACTCTTGCATTTCATATTGTTGTAAAGTATCCACCTTTCATCAGCTGTCAATTTGTCTCAAAAACAGAACATTTTCATCACTTTTTAAGCAGTTAATCACACATGGAAATTTGGTCCAGTAGTTATGTTTTATTTTCTTAACTTTATAAGAAAGTTACATCAAACCGATTGCATCCAAGTTAGTGTAAATGATTTTCAACACTTGATCTTTTGAATAGGTTGGCTTTCTCCCACATCACGTTGATTCTTCTCAAGTTGATTTGACCCTAACCCTATCAACCTCAACTGTTTTACCCAACTGCAGAGCATTGTTCAGCAAGAAATCTCTCTAGCATAAAACTTTTCAAACCACTTTTGACATATCCGTTCATTCACAGTCATAGGCATATGAGCTGGGGGGGGGGATCAATCCCCCCACCCAATTTTGGGCAAAACAGTGTAAAATATTGGGAAAAATCAGTGTAATTCGGGCAAAACCGTGTAAATTATCAGGCAAATTAAGCTCCCTCAAAGAGTTGCCATGTGCTCATCTTCACAGTACCTCCTCCATAAACTGCAGAAGTCTTTCTTTGCATTTGAGTTTCATTTTTACCTTTCTTAGAATAATTAAAAAGCATTACATTCTGAATATGTAGCTTATTATTCTTCCATCTTCAATTTTAGGATCAGTTTAGAAAATATGCCAATTTAGATATTTTTTTGAATTTCGTGCTGATATGACAGCTGTCACCATAGAATCAAAAGCAATTATGTTTTAATGAAATTGAAAGTAAATATTCCTAATGCCATCTAACAACAAAAACAGAACAACATTTTTTGCCAACCCTGTATATGTACGTGTGTGTGTGTGTGCACATGTGTATGTGTAAACATGTTGATATTTTCAACAAGTTAAATAACTATGCATATTGGTAGATACATACACAATAAAATATGAAATATATTTGAAATTAGTAAATTTAAATAGTCTAAAAACCACAAAATCATACCCACCCATTCACAAAATATCTCTCTCTATAGCAATGTACTTAGAAAATTACTTATGTAATATAAATATCTATGTATGTTTGTATATCACTATATTTGTATCATTATTGTTCCATTAAAAGTTGTATATGCTCACTTGATACAAACATCACTAATAGAAACAAAGTACAATTTTCTGTATTCTTTTGTTTTAAAAAGAAAAGCCTTGTGAAAATTAGAAGAAATGATGAAAGGAGGAAACAAAGATGGAGAATGACACAAAAAAGGGCAGGAAAAAACAATTGTGAAACAAAATTTGGAGGAGTGAAAAAAGTGTTAGGGAGACTCAAAGAGTTGGAAATGGGAAGAAAGAAAGAACGAAAAAAGAGAAGGAAAGAAAGTTTTCTCTTCATTTTTTATTATTTAATACTTAAAATTTTAATTTTGAGATAATAAACCAATGCACTTGTGATACTGCTTCGGATTCAAGTATTTAAGTTTTTAAAATATTGCTTTTAAAACAGAAGATATCAAATTCAACAGAAATTTACCTCTTGGGAGTAAAAATGTATTTCATCACTTTCATGAGGATCTATCAGTTATTTTAAAAGATTATTTTTTCAAATTTTGAATATATGTACTAAATTTGTGAAAGATTATAGAGGCAGCACAATCTTGTACTTGTAAGCATAATTATATGAAGCAGGTTTTTTACACACCACTCAGTACTTTTGAAGATATTTTGGAGATGGACATGCTAATGGACAAAGTCAATTATAAATTTGATTAGATGTTGGAATAGAAAAAAGAAAAGGCCAAGCCTGGTTGCTACAGGGTCAAACTCCACTCCTACTTCTA
>VCCN01000724.1:14768833-14780290 GCA_006491835.1 Architeuthis dux | reverse complement strand
GCTTTTATTGTATATGTGTGTGCTTGCTTTTGTGTATGCAAGTTTGTAAGTCTCTTCTCAAACAGAGACTAGTGCCAAATCAAACTAAACCAAAGTGGGAAACACAAACACAAACACACACACACAGAAACACAAACACATTCCCACATGCTGCATTTCTCTCCGTCTCTTTCTCTCTCTTCCTGACTGAGTTTGTAAATTGCAGTCAATATATTCACCAGTCTGGACCAAAGCTTTCAGTGCTGCAAACAGGCGTATGTGTCTCGTCACTGCTTTTACCACTTTGCGTACTCTCCCTTTATCAACTTGTTTGTAGCAAGGAATCCGTGACTGATGTTACTCATCCACTGTGTTTTACTTCATCAGAGATGCCATCTATTTAAGTGAAGCTGCTATTTCTTAAAAAAAGAAAAGAAAGAAAGAAAAAAGAAAAAGAAAAGAGATGAATAGCAGTGATTTCGGTCGGTGTGTGTTGCTGGCTTTCTAACCTTGGTAAAATAGCCAGTTATTTTTTAGTTAAGTCAAATATTAGTTTGGAAAGACGGCATTGACAAAAAATATATACTGAAACTAATAGAAAACTATTTATAAGTCAAAAATATATTCATTTAAAGTTTTTAGAAAAAATATGTTTTGTGTAGATTGATTGATATGCTTGGATAAGAGAATTGGTCCAGCAGAGAGTAACCTTGCTCCTTTTTTAAAACACAAACTAGCAAATCCTGATTTTTCTAATATTTATGTAGTGTGTCCCAAGTTAATTGTACTTATTTGTAAATAATTTGTATACTATTATCATGAACACTTAAATTTCAAACTGCAGTTTATCTCAATTTGTAAAGTATGGTCTATAATATTTATATATAAAATACTTCTTGGCAACGAACAAAGAAAACTTGGAAACTGACAGGTTTAAAACAATAGTAGATATGAAAAATTGATAATTGTAATAGTCAAAGTTAATTCTTTGAATTGTTTTGAAAAGCAATATAAAAATATTTTAGAAACAAATTTACAAAGAATAATACAGATGAAAACAATATTCCCAAAATATATGGTACTAATGTTTTTAACCAAAAGTGATAATTTGAAAATATTTAAAAAGTAGCCAAATTGAATCAGGTATATGGTGAAAAGGAAATTGAGAAATATATTGATGTTACATAAGAAAAAGTGATAAAGAACATCATATTGGATTACTTTACAAAGTTTATTAGTTTGGGTAAATACTAGTAGAAAGAAAGTGTGGATCCAGAGGTAAACGTGTGTAAATCTGACTGTTAAGAAATATATTCTCTGTTGATTCAGAGCTTGCCTTCTCTGAAATTGGTTTACTTTCCCTACCAAATGAGTCATATCTCTAGGTTTTCTTGTGTTTTACCAAGCCTATAGGTAAGCTTGTATTAGATAAGGTACAAGATGTATTTCAGAAACTGATATCTGCCTTAAATGAATTAAGTCCAGAATTCTTAAAATATAAATAAAGCAGATTTTAATTGAATGTGATTATTATTAATTAGCAAAAGGATATTTTTATAGTTGATGTAAAGAAAATTTGATATTTGGCAGACAATTTCCAAAATAAGATTGGCTGTGTATTCTTAAGTGATCATTTCAAGAAGTAGCCATTCATAGCTTAATCAAATCTTTTAGACTTATTTCATCTATGTAAAACTTTCCATTTCCAATAGTTTTAACACTCAATATGGAAACTTTATTAATTTTAGAATTGAAATGGACAGTTAAAACTTGAGTAATTGCTCAATTCCCTATGGCCAATATATTTATAACCAGATAAAATCTAACTTTCTTCATTAAAATGTTAATAGTGAAAGTAAACGCTTCACGTTCAAGGCATATTGTTACCTCAACTTCTTGACAACTTAGAAACTGTACTCAACATTTATACCTATGCTAACTTTTTGCTGTCCTTACAAAGGTAATTGTAAAAATTACAGCACTAACAGTTCAAACTTAGACATAAGCAAAATTATTTTTCTTATATAGCTTAATAAATCTTGAAAAATATTAACCTATTTTTTTAATAATAAATAGAGATATGAAAGCAAAGTATATAATTTTTGTTGTTGATTTAAGTCTTCTTTGATTCAGAAGTTAATATTATTTAGTTAAGTGGAGAAGGGCCTTCTATGTGTTTAATCTTGTAATTTAAGTTTAATTCTGAATCTCTAAATGCTATAATTATGAACACTTGATCTGAAATATTAGAGTTACTGAGGATAATATGTTCTTCTTCTTTTAAATACATTTCATATATAATCTTGTTCAATTCTTTCCTACCCAGTTTTGTTTACAAAGAACTAAGTAATCCAAATCATTATTTAGGGACCAATGATAATATTAAGGTTAATAATCATAATCATAATAATATTAATTATAGTTATTTCATTGCTACTGGTTTTGGTAGTGCTAGCAATAATGATTATTATAAGACAAAGTTATAATAATAACAATAATAATGATAACAATAGTATTGATAATAATTGCAATGATACTGATGATATTAGTTAATAATAATTAATGGAATGTTAAATGTTATAAACAAGAAATAAGGATAAAATGATAAAATATTATGTAGGATAAAGATTATGTGAAAATCATAGACCAGCATCAATAATAAGATGATAACTTAACCAAACAACTCACAATAATAGCAGTGATACCAAATGCACAGAGAAATAATATCAATAAAAATAATGACTTAGAAATAATCACAACAATATAATCATTTATACAAAAGAATAATAATACAACAATGTTGAAAAAAGTCCTAGGGCCAGAAGACACTAATCTTTGAGAGACATTAAAAATATAAACACACATTTTGATAGGAAATAACAAATATTACAAAATGACGACTATTCTTGTTATATATTAAATTCTACTATTTCAAGTGCAACAAACCTTGACCTTTTCAGCTTTGTACTATGTTTTAAAATTTTGTTGTGGTGACCGTTGCTGCAGCTTTTAAATTTTAAATTGAAAGGAAACAAACAAAATTTCACAAAGAAAATATATTCTGGAAGTTTTAATCAATTGTAACTGAGTAACAACTTAAAGCATCAATCAAAGATTTTTCATCATTTGGCTTCTGTTCAAGTCAAGGTTGAGGTATCTAGACTGTGGGCATGTTTTTCTCCTTTTACATGAATTCTCTGCAGTTCATTTATGTACTTGCAAAATCTGCAATACCATACCAAGTTGATATCACCATAGGTATCAATGAATAAACTCTTTCTTAAGGGATATTTTTGAAAGCCTTAAGAAGCAGCAGATTTTCTACACCAGAGTATATTGAAGTAGAATCTATAATTGATCACACTCATCCTAATTGCACAGAACTTTTCATTTCACCTCGAGCTCCCAGGGGACCTTAGGGACTGTGGAATAAGAATCCTTAAGATTGTGGGTGAACAATGATTGGAAAAACTAATATATTTGTAATAGAGGCAGTTTTCTCAATGTAAGCAGGAGCTATTACAATTATTTGATTCTGCTCACTACACATCTACAACACTCAAAATACTGCTGCTAGCCTACAGAGTGCCATGTGCTCACTTGAATCTTATCAGAAGAATTTAAAAAGAAAAACCTGATATCAGTTCAAAGCTAAAAAAACGCTGGCAATTTCATAGTTTTAAATTCTCACACTGTATTAACTTGCATGACAAAAGAAGTAATGATTCCCCAAAATATTTATAATCGGTGTTAGTAAAGATAGCAAGAATCATATTCATTTTTTATATAATAGTAATCGTGATGATATTATTGTTATCTGTAGTAGTGGTACAAACAATAATGATAATAATGACAAGGAGAAGTTTACATAATAGCATTAAGAAAAGTGAAGAAGCTGAGAATTTGTAATAATATTTATTGAATGTGATGGGAAATGAAGAGTGGATATAATAACAGTGGAATATAAACAACAATGTAAAGAACTTATAATGATAATTAAAACATTAATAATGCTATTGCAAAGGAGATTTAATAATAATGATCTAAATAATGAGGATGCAAATATTATTTTATATAAACAATGGTAACCATTACATATAATGAAAATAAATAATGATAGTATTAGCAGTAATAGTGATAACATTCATAATAATAAAAATTCGGAGAAAACATTTAGCATATAAATTGCATATTTTCCCAAAATTATAAAATAAGCCATTATCCGTTTACCTTGAATCATTATTGTTTAAAGATATTCAAACTGAATTAAGGCGGACATAATGTGAACTAAATTAAGTAAACACAGCAATAACAACAATAAGTGAAAGAGGTGTCAAATAGAATAATACTTGTAGATTTAGTTAGTAACTTGTTATAATAATCACTATAAGTATGAATTTAAGGTATTAATAATACAAGTGTTAATAATTTCAACATTAATTAAAAATAAGTAATAACTGCAATCTTTATTGTCAACTTGCTAATGATAATATCTATTGAAGCAGTTAGATAAATATCATCATTTTATTGGTAATTGATTTAATGTAGAGGGTGAGTAATATTAATTGCATTGGCAATAATAGATTACAAAGGTGATACTTGTAATCATAAAAATGATCACAATATTAGTTATTAGAATAGTTCTTGTCAGAAATGACAGGAATATTTACGTATGAATTAGCATTCCTGCCTAGGATTAGAGTATCTGTACGCTCTGATTAGAATCAAAGTGTCACTCCTCAGCCCTCTGCCTAGGATCGGAGAGTAGTATCTGTGCGCTCTAGTGGAAGTTACGGACAGAGAAACAAAGAAATAAACAGAAAAAGTCACACTGTTCATTATATAGATAGATAGATACTAATAAAAAATATTTATAATAGTGTAATAAAAAGAATATCAGTAGATATGAAAAAAATTCTAGTACTAGTTTTAATTGAATTACAGCAGTTGTAGAAAAGTAAAAATAATTTTAGCAATAATAATAGTAGTATTTATATGATCTGTGGTATTAGTGTCTTTAGAACACTACTATTTATAATAATGATAGCTTAAATTATAATTGTACACATTTTTTGTAGCACTAAGTAGTGTAGTATGAATTGAAATCGACACATGAGAAATTAAAAAATCTGGCAAAAATCAGCATATTATTTGATTTTTAATAACATTTTTGATACTTATCTGTTAAAGAACGAATTTAAAAAAAAATAATTTTCCATTACAAATTTCGGAGAAGAATAATTTTTTTCATATGATTCCTATCCCACCTCTTATTAATTTGAGGATTTATCTATTTTATATAATCATGTTTTCGTTGATTTTTACACATTTTACAGATCCCTCGAGATACTAATTATGTTTACCTTTTTTTAAATAATATCCAGGAACTGCTGGAACAGAATTCTTACTTTGGGATTAAAAAAACAGGAAAATTAAGTAAAATCATTTTTTTGCTAAATTTTTAGTTTTATTTGATTAATTGTAATTCAGACTTTTGATCTGTGAAAAAAAGTTTTGTTTTTACTAATATATCTTTTTTGAAAAAGATTTTTCATCATTTTTATCGATTATTCCAATATTTAAAAAATATTTTAAATGGACATTTTTATTCTTTCTATATCACAGTTCGACTGAAACTTATCAGCTGTATTTTTCGTATATTTTATTCTGTGTTTTGTTTATGTAAATTGGCCGCTATTACAAATTATAGGAGCTACAGACGACAACATACCCTTTTTTGCACGGTGCTGCTGTAGTGCATTTTAATCTTGTTTATTTTTTCCACTCAAATATACGTGTACTGCATTGTCTACCATAATTTTTTAAAATCAGGTGTTGCTTACCCGCTTGGAATTCTTTTTTCATTTTTGTTCATTTTGTTCCTACCTAGTACTAAGGTATTGCAGTTTTTATTTTTTTTGTACTGTACTAACTTCTTAAAAGATTTGGAGTTGGGCTGAATTTAAGGTTTTATTTTATTTTTATGAATGTGCAATCAAATGCATTGATACTACACTAGGCCCTCAACTATAAGGAACCTATTGGCCACCAGTCTAGTGCTCTACCTTTGATTTACTTACTGTCCATGATACTACTACTACTACTACTACTACTACTACTACTAGTACTACTACTACTACTAAGAATAATAGAGATACTCTGATTATTGCATTAGGATAATATTTGTAGTAATACTCATAATCTGGAAGCAAGTTATAGGAAGACATTGAAGTGGTCGAGAAAAGAAGAAATAAATAAAAAAGTTTCTGCTTGCAGAGTTTACTGTAGCTGCATCTATCGGTTGCACTTGGAGTGTGTTGTGACCATTGCATGCACCTTGCAGAGGCAGAGGGGGTAGTAGGAAGACAAAATCTGACGTCACAACAATAATGTGGATGTCAGTGAAATTGTCATTCATATCAGGTCTGTAGGTAACCACCACCACGTTCACAACAAAGCACACACTACTCTGCTGCATTCTGATCTGCTCTTATATTTTGTGGCTTTTCTTGCTTGAAGAAAAAGTCGTGTTTCACTGCTCTGATGTACTGGTTGCACTCTATTTGCATGTGAACTTCAAAAATTTATTGTCAGAAAAAACCTTTTTAATGTTGCCTTCCATCTTTAAAAAAAATAGTATTAAGTAATATTTATATGAATGAAAAAGCAAACAGGTATGATAATACTGATAATGTTAGCATTATAAAACTCTAATGGTAGAAATAATATCTGTTCTTAAAAATAATAAAACCTGACAATGCAAAAGATATGGTGAATATGGAACCTATGAAGCAACAATCTTGGATAATTAGCAGAGAAAATATAAGCTATAATATGAAGAGTATCTTGCTCCTAACATAGGCTAAAGATGTACATTTGAGGACACACACACACATATATCTTGGTATGTTGACATATGTGAATGTTTTCATGTTTAATTAGTATCATACATAATTGTTTTGTGTTATTTGTGAGCCATGTGTAAGGATTCAATATTAACACAAAAATATCTAAATAAAAGCATTTCTTATAAAATCCAAAATATACAATATATATATATATAAATACTAAGCTAACTCATACTTTATAGATTTATAGGCTGTTATATATAAACTTATTCTTTGACATAGGTAGAGCAGTTAACAGACTTTTGTTATAAGAAGCTATAAAAATATTGATTGAAATTGATTATTTGTTGTTTTTTTAATTAAAAGTGACAATTTAATTTAGTTGTTCAATCAAGATAGATTGATAGATACTTATTAAGTTTAGCTTAGACTGATAGAAGGCCATAGAAGAAGAAGAAGAAGAAGAAGAAGAAGAAGAAGAAGAAGAAGAAGAAGAATCAAGTCCACTATCAATGGTTTGTGCAACAAGCTCAATTACCAATATGTTATACTGATAGATATGTATATAACTATTGGCCGAGTTAGAAAATAGTCTATTTAGTAATTAACAAATAAGTTAACCATTTAAAAGGATACACAAAATTGAATTGATCAGAGGATACATTTGCCTCCAAAGAAACAGATCAACACATAAATTAATCAAAGCATAATCATAATCCTGAAAATATTGAACAAAATTTAAATCTCACACAAAAAAGTTTCTTGTGATAATTCTCCAAAACAATCAGCAAAATAAACTAAAAGATAAACACACAATGAGTATGAACAACCTGTATTGGATAACTTAATCACTGTTAAGTAATTCAAGTTCTTGCATATTTTTATTTCAAATTTCCTTGAGATACTTTAAGAATTGGGGTAAATAGATCTACATACATTGATATGAGTAGAAGCAGTCATGATACAGCAATATAAAGCCTTGGACAAAAGTATACCAAAGAATTAGAAAATAAAAGAATAACATCAATAATATGAAAATACTTCCTAAACGTATGATCATATATTTCGAGTGAATCAAGTTGCTTCCAATCCTGGAACAATGTTTATCAAAGGTCTGGATTATGATGCACAGTCAAAATATGGATCATAGAAGATGCAGAAAAGGGGAATTATGAGAATGCATCAAAGTGTCATCAAGTGTTAAAAAGTACAGAAAACTTTGAAAAATTGTCTCAATTCAAAACTGATTTGTACAACAGATCTCCTGCATAATTCAAGTGTATCAATGGATAAAAATAAATAAGAAAAAAGATTTATCATTAATATCGGTGTATCATTATCAATCTAGAACTTGAGGTAAGAAAAAAAAATATTTATCAACTCAATCCCAATTCATGATTTACATACATCAAATACATGAGTCTACATACAAAGTAAACTGATGGATTTAAAATCAGAAAAACTGGATTTTAGAAGAAGATTAAAAAAATCTATAAGTTGTGTAAATATAAAGCATCATGACACTTTTTGTTCAAAATTAAATCAAGTGTTATTTAATTCAAGATTATTGTGGTATGGATCACCTATGAAAACAAATAGGTCAATGAGACATTATTCCATACGGCAAGCCTCCATTGGTAAGTAAATTTAGTTCCATTCATATGTGCATGTATGCAGCATTGGTTTATACAAGACTAGTGAAAATGTACTTAGTGTCTACTAGGTTTAATTTTGCTCACCCGTTATACGCAAAACTGAAATGTAATTTATCTGTTAACCAACCTAATCCAGAGTCAAATAAAGTTATTCCGATTCTGTAAATTATGAAGGAAAAGAATATTTTGCAGAAAGATCTAGAAATGTATTCAGTTCATAGGTTTCAAAAAGGTTAAGATTCTGAGTCATATTTCAGTTTCAAAAAAGATATTGTTCTTATTACAAGATCCGTAATAATTAATGAGCAGAAGTGAAAAAGGCCGCAATGAAAGTTCTGGTTATGATGGAAGTAGATTCAAACTCCACCTTGAAGAACTTTAGTTTTCATTTAGATTTATTACTTAAAGACAAAAACATCATTAATTAAATTCACGACAAAGCAGAAATATTTCGTTTAACAAGTTTATTTTTTTAAATGGAGCACATATCTCTATTATTAAATGATTCCAGATGCATCTTTCATGTAAAAAGTTTAATAAAAATGAAAACATCTGCGGGGAAAACAGTTCCTAAATAATTGTATGGTCAAACAGGGCTAGCTTTAACTTGTATCCACTTGTTTCTTCTGGGATCAGACATTATTGAAGATTGTTTTTTCTTTTCTTTCTTTGTGCATATTAGGATGATAACATTTATTGCTTGTATTTTAAAAGTATCTTGGGTTTCAATATTTTATATTCCCTTATTGGTATTTATTTTCATCAAATGACATTGACAAATATTTGAATAAAATTATCTAGAAAAATTCCAATTTTTCATCCAATGAAAATAAACATATTAATCCGCTATAGCCTACTGTAGATTCATAAAACACTTGTGCTTATTTTCTAGTCTATTCGAAAACACACACACATATCATTATTATAATAACGTATTCTTTCATATGACATTCAGTAAATTCTACTAGAAATTTTTTACGAGCAGGCATCAAAGAACTCAATTTTTCCTGTTTATTTCTATGCTTAAAAGTGGGTTTGAATCTCTTTAATGGAGAATCTATTTATCATCATCCATTTACATACCTAATGTATGTTTATTGGCTATGGGCACAGCTTCATACTGGGTTATTTGTTGATGATTATAACATGTACTGATCAAACTGAAGTAAACTGAGAATTTGAAGAAGAAATGAGAAATCAAAATCTTTTTTTAAATTCATTTCTAGATCAGAAAAAAAAGAAGTTGAAATAATTCATTCATAACAACTCAAAATGTTACAAATGAAAACTGTATTTAGAATACGAGTAAACAAGCATAATCAAAGAATATACTGTTCGTCCCTTAATTACTCAACAGTATGAAAATATTGATAAAATCTAAATTTAAAAATTTCAAGAACACAAGAATGTTTTCAAAGAAATGAAAACTCCCCGAAATAGAACATTCTAAAAATAACTAAAAGTTAGTTGTTCTACTCATGTAGTCCTCATCAGCCTCATCTAAGCCTAATCATAGCATGTAAATAACCAATTATATAATATCAAATTTATCAATGCAAGTATACTGTATTTTAGCAGTTACTGAAAACCATATTGTGTCACCTGTAATGCAGGTGTGTGTGTGCAGTAGATTGGTGAAGAAGTAAGATAGTCCGGGGGCCAGCAGGGCCTACCCTACCCTACCCCCTGCCAGGATCCTATGAGTAGGGTACCAAAATGTTCCTCAGGATGACTGCTTTCAGAAAAAAGATGTTCCCAAGAAAAGAGTTGGGGAGAACTACCTCATTTGCATAAAACAAAATGGCCACCAGCAAACACAAAAAAAAAACAGAATTTCATATCTCGCCTCCTAACTGACATATCTGAGTACTTTAAAAAAAATAAATAAGTAAGTAAAATAGCTTTTGTTGCAATTTTTGTGAGGTTGTTACATTATTTCTGCTCTATTTCCTGTGTGAATGCAAAGCAAAGCGCAATTTTGAAGAGGTTCACGCTCTCTTAATGGTTTCTCATTTTATATGTGGGTAGGTTTGTTTACAGAGGGATTACTATCATTAAACTACAAGATAGGAAGGGTTATCATGCTAAAATATAAACTAGAGACATGTAAGAAGATAAAAATACAAAAAATGTTTGGCCACCTTGGGTGGTACCAAAATCTGGTCTGGCCCCTGGACTAGTAGCAGTATTGATAGGTTTCATTCCAAACAGTGTCTAGTGTCTGTTCTGGGAGCTTTGCTCCTATGTTGTGTGGAGTAATTTCATGAAACTCAGGGAACAAGGGTTCTCCACAAACTAAGGTCTTCAGGAGAAGATTGATGCTGCTGCTTATTTTGTATTATTATTTTTCTTATTAAAGAAGGAGATCCTAAGATTTTATTATAATAGTGTTTGTGGGTGTTAAAATACATATAGGTATATTGTTTTGCTGTCAAATAGGTATTGTATGTTGAATGAGACTAGCTATCCCTATGCAATCTTTCAGTTTACATGCTTTTATTTTACAATGCATGTTAGATTTGACTAATCTAAAGTAGCAACAAGTCATTTTAGAAAGAGTAGTGTATGAATATATGATTACTTCAACAATATCAATATCTATATCTATATCTGGCTTTGCAGCCTTTTAGCTAAGATCAAAGAGTAGTAGCTGTTCTTCGAAACCGCCATGGCCTCGAAGTTTGGAGAAACACAGCCCATATGGTATGCTCGGGTATCGTCCTGGGAGAAGTTGCGCAGGATATCTTGGCTGTGGCTCATAACATGGTAAGATTGAAGTCGAGTATCTGCGCTTCGAGACCGCCATGGCCTCGAAGTTCAGAGAAAAACGGCCCTTCGGGGGTCCTTGTGGCAAGCTTGGGTTTCTTCGGATACCTGGAAGAAGTTGCACAGGATATCTTAGTCAGTTGGTCGCGATCCCCATTAGGACACTTGGGATCCGTCCTGAGGAGCTTTTGGACCGATCCCGGTCCTCG
>VCCN01000724.1:14712194-14744535 GCA_006491835.1 Architeuthis dux | reverse complement strand
CCCCTAGCAGAAGTCTTCTGCCTAGGAGGAATAACTCATGATACTTAACATTAATTTTTTTAGAGGTTGTTAAAAAGTGAATTATTATGACAAATATTTCAGAATATCCAAAGTTTTGTTATCCAACAGCTGTTGCTCAATCTGGTTTTTATGATAAAATTCCATAGGAAATTAATTTAATTCTGTTCCTTCCAAGAAACATAAGTTTCATGGGGTGCACTGTGTGTGCATGCACTGTGTGTGTGTGGGTGTGTGTGTGTGATTAAATCTTATAGCAATAAAAGTTAAGTTGGAATGCATATAACAGCTTTTATCTCGGCTTGAAGCTCAAATAATTATGCACTGGATGAAACATTAAAACAATCTTTTAAAAAATATCCAGAACTGTTCATCAGCCACAAACTAGAAAAAGAAATCTTTTATTCCAAAAACCACACAATTATGTTGTGTGGAAACTTTCTGTGTGGACCAATTTTACAGCGGGGAAGATTTTTAGCAAATAAGTTTTTGAAAATCTCCTCCCAAAATATGTTTGTATGGGGGTGCTCGTTTTACAATAAACATTCATCCTGAAATGGACACATTTTTGTGCCTGGCATTGTGACATAGTATTATGATGCCGCCAGCATTTGTAAGCGTGGTTGGAATAAAATTGTGTGCAAATGAGAGAGAGAGAGAGAGAGGAAGAGAGAGAGAAAAATAGAGAAAGACAGAGAAAGAGACAAATAGTTACACACTTGGATCCATGTGACCAACTGTGTATCTATTTGTATAACAAGTGAGAGCCCATTTTAAAAAATCTCTTAACAGCATTAATTTTGTTTTTTAAAACCAATACCCACATGTTTTTTTACGATGACATTTTTTACATTATATGGCTTCAGCATGCTATATTTACCATCACACTCCCATTTTTTCACCATTATGCCCACACCTTTTTAACATTGCGCCCCTCTTTTTTAATATTTATATTCGATCTATACATATTCTTTAATATATGCCTGCATTTCTTCAACTTCAGTATAAATGCAGAGAAAATTGTTTTTTGAGAATTGTCTTGTGAGCATACATTCCTGTAGCCTTCATTAAATGTAACTTATTTTGCTACTTCAATTTTAAACCTTCATTTTTTTACCCTTCTTCCATTCTCTCTCTATCATCTCTGCAATTGTCTCCCCACCCCACCCTCGCTTCTTCCTTTCAATGTTTAATCTTCTTAATTTCAATTTTCTTTTATTTGTTTGTGGAATACTTTTTTTTTTTTCGTCAGAAGCAAATTTTTTTATCTCTTTTTCTTGTAAATTTCTGCTTTCCCATAAATAAATCCTCTTTCTTCCAGAGCTCTGTGAAATGTGTTCTGTCCTGCATCTACCGAACTAGTTCTGGGTATTTTTGAAAATGCCCTTATTTTTGTTTCTTTTAAGATCGAGATTGTCCTTATCTCATCACCTCTTTCCTTTTTACTGTTGCCAATATTTTAATCCCATGATATTCGTTATCAAAGACGATGGATTTCCTTCAAGGAGATTTTTTTTCAGATAAAACCTCATACGGTCTCTGTAGAGGATCAACTCAGATCATTCAGCAGGGATTTCTGAGATCCTGATAGGATGCTGAGTTAATACGCTAATTTTATCTTTTTATTTGAAGCCAACACTTTTTAATTTCAATTAGAAATTTGAGTATGTTCTAATTTTAAGGCTGTTTTATTTGAGACATCATCCAGTACTTTAGCTTGTTTTACTAATTCTGAAATTCCACGGCTCTCATGGCTCTGCTCTTCTCTCACCCTATGCCAGTATCTGCTCATTCTCTCCCTTATCCCTTCCAATCTCCAATACCGTCCATGATTTTATTTAAATGTTATACAAAAACGAAATAGTTTCATATTTGAAAATGTTCCTACTCCCTCAGTAAACTACCTACCTACTTTTCTTTTCTGTCATCTCCCTTCCTACCCTCTTATAAAAGTATCTTTTTTTTCTCCCCTCTCTCTCTTCCTACCTCTCAGTAAACTACCTTTCTTCTCTCCCCTCTCTTCATACCTTGTTATTAATCACCTTTCTTTTCCCCCTCTCTTTTTCCTACCTTCTAATCAAACTACCTAACTCCCCTTTCTCTCCTCTCTCTTCCTACCACTTCAGTAAACTACCTAACTCCCTTTTCTCCCATCTTGCTTTCTACCCTTTTATTAAACTACCTAACTCCATGTTATAATAGCAAAATTAATTAATAAAATAAGTAATATTTTTATTTTATAATGTAAAAAATATGAAGAAATGAATGAAAGAATCCGTTTCATTCACAAAACAGTTTTGATGCCTGTTGTTTGCTTCATTCAAATTTCTGCATACCAAAATTCTCTCTCTCATGATTGGTTACTTTTTGATGAATTGACCAATGAAAGTGCAACAGATGGAGATTGTGACAAGCAGATTAATAGTATATAAATAATTTATGAAGTAAATGCCTCATTTGAAGTAGGATTTTGGTATAGAACTCATTTAAAAAAATCTCTTTCAATTAACTCTAGCAAGGATTTCATTAAAGATTGTTTATTTGTCTATACTAATATTATGTTTTCAGACAATTATTTTACTTAAAACACAAAACTCTTCCTATCTCTGATATACAATGGCAATCATTTTGAATCTCTTTGATTTGTAATGACTTCATAAAAGGCAATGCATGATATTATTTACTCACAATGAGAGGATGTTTGTAACATCTCACTCGTGGGATTATATCCAGCAAATATGTTGCCTACCATTACTTTTGACAAATACACTGATAAATCTCCCATGTTCACCACTGTAGTGATCTTATTGTTTGCACAGATGCAGGAGGTCCATGTCTATGCATGTCTAATCGACAATGATCAATTGTGTTCCAGTTAATAACTTCCTTTCCTTGACATTCACTCATTCTATTACAACGTGCCATCCTTTGGGAAATGACTGAAGGCTTCTTGCATCACTCTTCATGGCTGAACAATAAATGGTACAAATGGTGTGTAGCCATTTCCCAACTGGTCAGTTATTAGCCATCCTTACTTGCTTATAATGACTGATGCCGTGTCATGTTGTATGATAATAACTAGCTAAGATCCTTGGAGGAAGGCCTTCAGCCAGGCATATTGTGTAATGGCAACTTCCCAAGGACATCTTTGGTCAGTGGCCAAAAATCGACTTAATGAGGAAAGTCTTGTGTGAATTGACCTCAGTACTTGAGATTAGGAGAAAAGGTAGAAAGTTAATGTATACTTTTTAGACAGATTAACCTAGAGGTAACGAATTGAGACAGGATAAAATATTGGGTTGTCTGCTGATACAACTAACTGGAATTGGGTTGTGAGGTGAGATTCTGACAAGTTTGGTTTTAGCCAAATTTGATGGAGGCAAGGGATTTGGGTTTAAGTTGTAAATCTGTGCATTAAGGGTAGACCTATTTTTTCCAGAGGCTATCTGAAGTATTTGTCTCAGCAATTATTCATTTAATATCAGTTAATTTCTTTGTAATATAGTTGGAAATGTTAGTAAAGTGACTAGCAGGGTTACCAGGCATTGCCTGGGAAAAACACAGGAAAACAAATGATATTTTATAGAGATTCCATAAAAGGGAAAAACAAAATTGCCCCTTGATTTGGACTCCTAAAAGGAAAAAAACTTCCCCACACATTTTGACCCCTAAAAGGCTAAGAAGCAAAACAAATTCCTTCCTTCAATTTTTAATTTATTTATTACAATAATAGTAAAAAATTAAATTAAAAAGTCAACACTGTATTTAAAAACATGCTTTTGTAATAAAAACATTTACACTGTGTAAACATTCTATTTCTCTCTCCCATAGAACATTCTCTATTCTCTACCAATACTTGGGAACATTTACAGACGCTTATTTACATTACACTCTGTCATTTACCTACTGGACATAAAATATGTGTTCAGTTTAGCATAATACTTGCATTGTGAATTGGAACCCCCCCCCCACACACACACACACACTAAAAGCTGGAACCCTGCCAACTTGCATTGTGTCTGTAATTATAATCCTGGAAGATTTGCAGATTAATTAATCTGCCTTATTTTACACTGACAATGTTTTGGTCGATAATCTTGAGCATGTGGCATAAAGTCCATTAGAATATGAGATAATCTAGAAATTGTGTTGAAATAAGTAGAAATAATCACAATTTGATCATAAAAATATTAGATAAATTAAATATATTTGATTGTTTCAGATAAAGAGTCCTATATTTTATCAGTTGACAATAATTTGTAAATTGCAAAGCCAAACCCAGTGCAAATTCCTTATATGTCTATAGAATGAGTTTGAGCAGATAAGTAAACATTCAAAATCTTCATAGTATTTAGTTACAACAATAATACAGGTCTGATTAGTCACTCAATAGAAACCATCATGTGACCCATGTATTTAAGCAGCTTGCCGTGTTGGGGGTGATCAAATAAAAAAATTGGAAAAAGGAGTGATCGATGAATAAGTTACTTTTCTTGCCTTTTGTTCGATTTTTCAAAATGCATGCGGACACAAAAGAAGGGACCAATTTAATATAAACTTTCATTTTCTATTTAGGTGGGTAATTTTCAATAGCAAAAAGAAACGTTTTTTCTAGACATAAGAAGGAGTAAATATTTAAAGTTGCTAGTCCCTTGTTTCATTTATCATAGATCATTTGTGAGGGTTCAAATCTAAGCAGTTGCCTCTCACTGACAGAATTCTATAAGCGAATATTCAATTGTTATCAATAACATAGAATGGTTTGTTAGTACTTTCTTTGCATGCATTCAGCAAAATAAAATCTGCAAACCAAAACATTTTTTTTTTCTTCTTCCTTAGATTATTTTCTGTGTTCAAATTAGTAATGCACTCTTAGAGAGTTAAGGTTACTGTAACAGAGAGAGAAAATTTCAATTTGAACTATGTACTTTGATCATACACTTAATAATCTATTGCTACAGCAGAAAAAATAAAAACCATGTTGAATCATTCATGTTAAGTCTTTGTGACCAGGACTTTATAAAAAAAACTCTCTTGCATCAGTATTTCTTTATATACATTCTCAGTGAAATAAATATATTTTCAAACTGATTTTTTTTATTTCAGAGTCAAATTCTTCCATGATAATTACACATGGTTCTATTCCCTGAACCATATACTCCTCCACCAATCTCTTCTATAGAATTGGACTTGATACATGAATTATTTTCCCCACTTTAAAACTAACATAATTTATATAAAGATAAGTTAAATGGTGCATGAGTTCCTGCTACCAAATTGTCCTCTTCTTCTTGGGCAGGTAGAGTGAATTGTCTGGTTCATAAGTTGCTTCTCTGATCATATGTCCAGGCCTGGGCAGTGGGGGATCCAGTGGGGCCATTTGGCCCAGCCATACATTTTTAATGGGACCTGCTCCAGAGTTGTACATTAAATCATATGTATTTAGCACTGATTACAACACATACTTAATGGGCAGTTTGAAATGGGGGCCTACATTTCCCATCTGACCCAGGCCTATTACCAGTTCTGCCTGGCCCTGAATATGTCCATATATAATGAGATTCATTACTAAAGTAGGTAATGATCAAATGCTTAGGGAAGAAATCTTTACCATTTTAAAATACCCATCATGTCCCCTATGAACTTGATTCCAGATATATTTTGATTATGATCCATGTTTTATATTGACCTCTTCAATTCAATGATGTATTTTGTAAATAATCTTTTGCTTTTGTGTGGTTTTAGCTTTTAGCATTTATCTTATCACTTGAATATTAGTAGTAAAACATGTCTCAATGTGTGTGTAATCATATATATTGAGATCAGTGCAGATGCATATCCTTCCATCTAACTAACTATCTATCTATCTATATATGTATGTATACATGCATGTTTGTATGTGTATGTGTGTCTCTTTCCATATATATATATATATCGTGGTTTAGCTTCATGGACAATGATTTTTGTTGGGCAGAGAGATTTTCCCATATCAGATACAGAGCGGTGATTGGAGTTAACACCAAGCTTAAGGTGCTGCCTCTTTTCCTCTGCCCTGATTCTGTGGTTGTTCAGCAGTAGAGGTAGCCTGGAAGATCTTGTGGTGCCATGCCTGCCTGTCTGCAGCTTCCATTATATATAAACAAACTATTTGTGTGATACATAACTGATTGGTATGAAAAGATATATATATATATATATAAATAATCTAGTTATATATATTGTCACATCCACAGACAGCGCTGTTTCGTCGTTTTTACGACATACACACACACATATATGTATCTGCATGCATGTGTGTGTGTGTGTGTGTGTGAGGGTGTTTATATTACTAATCAAAGTATTTTTTAATATGTCTTTGTTGTGCTTATTTTGTTTTTAATCTGAAATAATTCAATTAGATATTGTATCTCTGATCATTTTCAAGTAGATTTTCTCTAATCACAAATACTGGGAACATCACAACTCTACTACTTTAGCATAGTTAATAATCTTGTTTTGTGTATGATGAAAGATAAAATACTCATGTTTGATTTGGTATCAATTTTCTCTTTGTTGGTATTCAGTACAAATCCTTCTTATTAGAAAAACATGAGTTTTGAATAAATATTTTAGGGAACTTATTTCATTATCTTTTAAATAACACCTCATATTTTCATCTGTATGGTTAGTATCTACTATGAAAATATCATTTTTTCTGTTGGTCCACATTCACCAAATATTTATCAGAAATATATACATAAAAAGAAAAGGTATCTTAATTTGATAATAATCTATACAAATATTAATTGGTCAAATGAAACCAAAGTTCTTAAACAAATAATGCCTACCTCCATGTAAATATATTAGAAAATCATAGTTCATATAGCTGTCATCAGAAGGTTATAAATTATTATTCAATTTGAAATTATAGTCCTTTTCTTGATTGTTATTTATCTGCTGAATGAATATATATCCTATATGTTCTTGAGGAATTCACTGGGAAATGATCAACTATTATGAGTGTACCATTTCCCCCATGAACTTAAGCATGAAGAGATAGTGGAGGAAAGAACATAAAAAATATGTACATTCTCAAAACCAGAATGTCCACATCTAAGCTATGACTGAAAATTGGAAATTAGCAAATAGCATTTATTTGTCCGATAACTGGTCAGGAGAGCATAAACACATCAACATATATGTGAATCATATAGCACTATCTGAAGAATGGTTCAAATTAAAACAAGACTGTTCTTTTGGTTATCTTTGTAACAAAGCAGAACAGAAGAGTGCAGTTTGATGCAAAATGACACTGTGAGAGTGACTTGTTTGGCTGAGTCAGAAGATCAAGGGGATAGAATTACACAAAGGCAGGTAGAAGAGATTAGCATCAAGAATTTGGGGCGTGGAAAGCAAAACTTCAGTGATTACAGCAGAAAAGGATGGAAGAGAATGAGAAAGTAAGAAACACCTGAAGAGGTGCTTAAGTGGCTCTAAACCATTCCACTTTAGTGATATTTCAAATATCTCATGTCTAAGTAGCTTCCTGCTTCTGTCTTCATATGGCAAACAACTGGTTTCTTTTTCTAACTTCTGTATTATTCACTTCAACATAAATTCTGACATCCAGCTGTATCATTTAGGCAAAGTAGTCCATAGTGTTTGATTTCCACCAATATATGTGTGTGTGTGGAGGTGCAGTGTAT
Source organism: Architeuthis dux (assembly GCA_006491835.1). Classification (NCBI taxonomy): domain Eukaryota; kingdom Metazoa; phylum Mollusca; class Cephalopoda; order Oegopsida; family Architeuthidae; genus Architeuthis; species Architeuthis dux. The sequence goes on along the minus strand of VCCN01000724.1, from coordinate 14,736,832 downwards.
ATCTAAAATATAATGTCTTGTATATGCATGTGTACCTATGCAGTAATACTATATAACTGTAATCCCAGTGTTAAATAATACATTAAAGAAACATAGATTTAAATTTAAGTTGTCCCAAGTATTAATTTTTACTGATGCTTAGATCTGGAAATATAACTGTTTTCCAAATTTCATAAAATTTCTTTGCCTGTTTCAAAATGCCATTGTGATACAGCTAAACCAATTGGAAATATGGAAAGAAGATATCTTTCCAAACCTAAGCATCTGTAAAAATTCCCGGTGTAATTTCAATTACAATTTTTGTCTCTCTCTCTCTCTCTCTCTCTCTCTCTCTCTGTCTGATGTATCATTGGCCATTTACCAAGATTGTTTATGTATATATATGAAAAGGCATTTCTTTCAACTGAAAAAGTATGTATTTTGATAAACCAGAGAAAAATCTTAGGAAAAGGATTTTTTCACCAAATCCAGAACACTCCTGGAAAGATACATGTTTCACCTACTTTATAAGCTATAAGCTTTTAGTGGGGTAGTTTAGCCAAATAATTGTGCATTTTGTGATAAAAGCATATCAATTTGGTACACTTATAGCCAATGGCATTCCAAGAACATTTTTAATATATCACCAATGGCAGATATTTAAAAAACTGTTTTCAGATTAATTTTCTTATCAGCAATGGATATAATATGATATTGAGGACATAATTAGTTGAAGTTTTACCATACACAGTTCTTGAGACTTGCCATTTGGATAATACATGCATGTCATCAAAAATTCAAGATTATAAAAATTATAATAGCAATAAAGTTGCATAGACTAGTCTGATATGGATGATCTCAGTGTCAAATCATACATTTTTATGATGCAGAATTTGAATTCAGAACTTTAGAATTACCAAAAGCTTCCTTCTATCTCACAATTCAAGATTCAAAATAAGTGATAACAATAATAATGAAGCTGAGTCAGTAACACCATAGTTAGCCCTTGAAAACACTGTGACCACAGCCTGAAGAGGAAAGTTATCAGAGCAGCAATGAAATTGCTCACTGCTGTATGTAGCCCTCATCTTTACATACACACACACACACGTCATTTCCCAAGCATCATTATGTCGGATAACCTCTGTCCTTTCATACACCATATATATCTCTATATATATATAATGGTCAGATGATAAAACCGAAGAAACTATTTTATTAGTCACACTGGTAAACACTCAACTGGTGATACACAAATGCACGGGTACCATCCATTGTACTGCCAACTGATCCCTCATCGGCCGTTTACTAGCTAGGTCATTTTGATAATTTTGCATCCATAAAAAATACACTATAATAATGCCCTAAACAAAATAACAAACTACTTATAGTATGATACTGCTCTAAAACAAAAGAACAAACTAAATATAAGAATTATAGCTTGAGGGAGGTGGTGCTTGATCAGCACTGCTGGGGAACCATGGTAGAAAGACTGTTTTGATTTTCAATCTCCAAAACAGTTCCATGGCACACAATGGAATTTTACTTATAGTACTATAAGATCTGATTCAAAATCCCTCTGAACATCTCTCATTAACAGTTATTAGTGAATACTTGACTTACATGACAAGTAATTAAATAAACGAATAAGCAGAACATAAAAAACATTTCTGTAGGTAAGATCTTTAGTTTAAAAACTTTTTATGTAGTAACATCTTAAATTCTTTAAGACTGTAAGATATACACTTATATAAATATGAAACTTTTATATTAAAAGAAAAAACATAATTTTTTTTAAAGCAACATCTTGAAGCTACAAAGCTTTCTAGACACATACTGGCTTAAGTGTTTGTTTATATATATCATCATCATCAGCCGTTATAAGTCCACTGCTGGACAAAGAATTTTCCCAGCTCCTTCCATGACGACCTATCTTGTGCTAATCTCTGCCAAGTCTTACCGGCAAACCTTTCTATCTCGTCTTTCCAGCTTGTATCTGGTCTTTTCCTACTGCATTTACTTTCCCATGGACCCCAGTTGGTCTTTCCCCCCTATCTATTATCATTTCTTCTTGCTATGTGACCAGCTCATCTCCCTCTTTGCTGCTTAATTATTTGTATAATATCCTTCACTCTAGTACTCCCTCGGATCCATGTTGATCTTTTTCTATCCTATTCTGAGGTGGTTTTCAGCTTGTTTTGTTAATTTCCATATTTCGCATCTGTAAATCATGGCTGGTATTATGAAACCATTGTATACTTTACGCTTTAAGCATATTGGCAAGGTGCTCTTCAGAATGTCTCTATTCATACCAAATGCTTTACAACCTATCATTATGTGTCATTTTATTTCGCAGTCATGGTCTTTCTCTAGCTTTATTACCTGTCCTAGGTAGATGTATTCATCAACCTCTTCTAGAGCCTCTCTTTCTATCCCGATAGCCTTTTTTTGGATTTTATCATTGAACATTACTTTTGTCTTTGTTCTGTTCATTGTTCTGTTCATTTATTGTCTCAAAATATTTATATTTCATATTGCAAAAAAGATTAAGATTAAACTCACTTAAACATAAGCTGATTTCAATTTTATGTTATTTTTCATTTTGGTCTTTTATTGCTGATGGATGTTGTTGTCTTTCCTTATCTATTAACAATTTAAAAGTAAGAAAAAACAATGAAATTTCTCAAAAATAATTTTATCTTACATCTTAGATGACTTAGGAAGAACAGCATGATAATATAAAACAAATATTATAAAATAAAATTTTGCTAATGATTAGAAATATCTGGCAGGAAATTGACACCCTATTTTAAAAACATAATTAAATTTTTTTTAAATTCTTTCTTGAAATTTTTTTCATCAATTAGAAAGTATATATTTGGACTGTCTCAAAATCAATGTTTACTTTTATTGTTAATATTTACTTCTATCAACAAACATCAATTGATGATTTCTTCTCTGAAAGTAAATGTTGCTAAAACTACTTTATAATATTTCCCATTTGTTGTTATTTTCTTTACAAGAGTATCATATTATGTACTTTATATAGAAGCTATACTTTATATAGAAGCTATACTTTATATAGAAGCTATACTTAAATATTTAGAGTCGCTAATAATTGATCATGGATCAATTGTAATTTTTACCATTGATTGTTATATTTAAATAATGTGGTTTAGATATATGCAATAACATATGAGGATTAATTAACCACATTAGTCAAGGGAAACCTGTATATAGATATATTTATTTATGAACGGGGTATATGTATCACATTAAAAATGGTGGCTATTGTATATTAAAAATGTTTGACATCATTAACAATAACCTTAATAAGGATAATTGTTGGGCTGTGAAGTAATGATTAGCAAGCTAGTCTAGCTATTACTACTGTAGAGAGTTCAGCCCTCATTGTTTGCCCTTCACCTATGGCCTTGTGCCATAGTAAGCTTAGCTTAATAAATAATAAGTCTCTATCAATATACATATGTGTGTGTTCATATATATGTGTTTATATATATCAAATGCAAATTTTCATATGTGGAATATTAAGAATATTAAATGAAGCAAGTGATATTAATAACTACTTGGCCAATTATCTATCACTATGTATATATAATATATATATGAGTATACAACTGTGTGTTGCAGCAACAGTATGTCCATTATATGTCCAGTATACTGGTGCCCTCAAGAGTATTTCCTTTTGTCAGGTTGAAGGTTATTAAGAGCTGAGAAGGAAAATTTACTAACTCGGCTGTTATGTCTGAATGGTTAAGGCATTAGAATAGACAATCCTCCTCATCAACATTATTTCATTACTGCTACTCTAACAGGATTATGGCAGACCATTAATATTCAATGGCAGTAAATATCATTTAAGACCATGTCATCTATTTTTGGAAGGTAGAGTGATTACAGAAATCTTTAGGGACTTAAAACTTTGTAAGTAGTTGCCTGCCAGTGCAGACTAGGGTGGCCAGATGTCTGGCTTTATGCTGGATAGTCCAGCTTTTTTCTTAGAAATGACCACCCTAGTGCAGACTCATAGTTAATAAGCTTACAATTGCTTACAGTAAATGATTTTACAGACAGTCATCTTATTCAATGCTAATCAGTATTTATGTTTTAATGATCACATATAATACTGTATTCAGTTGCAAATAATGATTTTGTTACCTTCATTAATTATATGTATTGATTCTACTATTTGATTTTACATGACATCATATGAATAAGCACTGAAATTTATCAATGTTTTTTCCTTGTACATTCATGGTACATTCATAGTTATCTCTTGAATAGTGTTTCCTGCATACAGTTTATAGCCTAACATGTAGTTATTAGCTGAATTTTAATCTGAAATTTTCATTATATAATGTTCAACCTATGTGCTTAATATTCACCACTGAATTAACTGCATTGACAAATAAATATTTGTTTTGTAAAATTAATGCCTTTTCATCATTAGGCCACATACTTATTGGTATATCTATGTATGCTCATTTTTGTACATGTTAAATATCTGAACAAATTTCAGTTTGGTTAAGTGAGTCAACATTCAGACTGAAACCCACAGCCATGTGAAGAATCACTACCAAAGAAAATTCTTTTTATGTTGGTATATTTTTACAGTTGTATTATATGTTGACTTGTAAACTTGAATTAACCAATTTTGTGCTTTTAACTGAGGATAGCAATAATCATAATTGCCTGAAAAGTTAAACTAGCAAAAATCCTTTGAGGTGCATCAAGTGGAATATACCATTAATTCTGTATCAAGTGGAATGTGTCCTGCAATATCTGCCAATATATGTTGATAGATTTTAAAATATACCATTATTTGACTTGATAGAACAAAGAATGATTTTATTCTATTTTGTCCTCCATCTTGTTCTACACATTTGAAGCAAGCAAAAAAACTTAAGATTATTTAGGTTCAGGGAGTAAAGGTGACTTTGATTAGAATTGAAAATGACTCATCTCAGGAATGTGTGTAATTTGACAAAGAGAGGTAGAATTACATACATTAACATATATTAGAGAAATCAGTTTAGCTGAGGTTACTGTGGAATTTTCTAGTGTAATACAAGTTCTTATTATTCAGAAAAATAAGATGATTAATTCGACTATCATCACCTCTAATCCTGTTCTTGAAAACCTTTCTAATTCATCTGTATAATTAAACTGATAATTTTAAAAGCAATTATCTGGAGTGCAATCTTGGAAATTTAAAACCAAACTGTTACCACTTCTGAAGTCAATCATCAAGCTATATTTTATCATGTAAGATCTTCATTTTTAAGTTTGTTAATCTTTTTTAATCTAATTTACTTTTGAATTCAATTCAATTTTATAATTTGATTAATATTTGAATAAAGTTTCCTCTTCCTCTCCTATGCAAAAATCTACAAGTCATAATTGAAATTAACAAGCCTACTAATTAGCATTCATCAGTATTTATTTTCATCTTCCTCACTTGGTTTCCCAAAACAAGGAAGTCAACCACAGGTAGATTTTATGCCAGGAAAATCTAATATTGGATTACCTTTGTCAGCTCATCAAGTATTCAAGTGCAATATGAATGAGGAAATAAAAGAATGTTTTTGCTCTGGAGGAACTAACATGAAGCATGAATAATACTTTACATTACTACATCGAGTGACATACCTGATATACTGAGGTTCAATGACAAGTACTGGTTTAAAGATACCCTTACGAGAGAAAGATTCTAGAATGCAGATCCATTCCTTATCAAGTCTATTATTTATAACATTTGTAAAACCAACATTTGTTGCTAGGATTTCAGTTACATCATTCCTTCATTTGTTAGGGTCAATCTCCAAGGATTCAACCTTAGACTTTCTATCTCAATTTCTATATTCAAAGCTACAATCTCAATTTACTAAGATCTGTATACTTAACCCTTTGCTTCCCAGAATTGCTTATGGTTACAGATTGGTTACAGATAGACTTCATAGTACATAAAAGGAAGTGATGAGAAAAGAATACAGGTTAGGTTAGTCACTCAATAGAAACTGTCACATGATCAACATCTTTTGGCAGCATGGTGGTGATCAATTAAAAAATTGAAAAAAGGTGTGATCAATGAATAAGTTACTTCTCTCGTCTTTTGTTGGGCAGTGATCACTAAAAAAGTCTGAATTTTCAAAAAAAACAAGCCTGAATGCTGCAACACAAACTAAGGTACCAATTTAACATAAACTTACATTACAAATTGAAACCCCCTACTAAAAACCTATTTCGGGGGATTTTTAAAAAAAGAAGTTTTTCCTAGATATTATAAGGAGTAAATGTTTAAATGTTCAGCCCTATAGCTCCATTGGTGCAGCCTGTACATGTGATGCATATCCAGCCAGCCAGACCAACTTAAAAACTGAAGAAACCTATGTTAACAGTTTTGGTTGATGGTTTCAAATAAGAATTGTTAATGAGTCAGAGTTAATATCCTTTACTAATAATTTCAACTTTCTTTAATGGTTAACATGATTTTGGTTTAGGAGTTTGAAAGACTTGTTCAACAGTATCTAGTCTACACATTAATCCTAAAGCCATCATTTAAGACAAAAGAAATATTTGTGTAAGAGAAAATGAAGACTAAATGATAAAGCAAAGACTATTTTGGCTGTTACAGTTGGTGAAGTTATCTCTTACTAACTCAGAATTGAGGATTGAACCTTTAATGTTGTGCCTTTTAATTCATAGTTTCATGCACCGAATCATTATCAAGAATTAGAACAATTATTTTGAAATGGACAAAGGTGAATTAAAACTGATAACTTTCTCTGCTTTGATGTAATGTTGAAGTTCTCTTTCTTCTTGATTGCTTCTAAGTATTGATATATTGATCTTAAATCTTCAGATCAGATCAGATAACCACTATTGCCAAAATCTAACCTATGAACATCTAGTAGTTATTCCTTTTTACATAAAGACAAAACACTTTATCCAGGATGACACTATTATGGCCACACATCTAATAACATCTACAAAGACCTCTAACAGTGAAACTCCTGAAGATATTCTTTTATTTAAAAGCAGCAGACACTTCAAATCTTTAAACTTCTTATACAGTTATTTTAAAGAGATCAAAAGACATCATCATTATTAATTAATGCAAATTATACTTCCATGATAAGATTTACACAATAAAACCATGTAAAGGATTCTTTATGAAAAAGGAACTGTACTAATATTACACATACTTTTGTTCTTGAAACTACTCTGAATACTACAGTTACTACACTTTCAATGTTGATGAGTCACAAGACAGCATGGGATATGTTTTGTATAGGCATAATGCACAAAACTAAATTTACATGTACTTTAGTTATAATAAGCTATAGGAATGCTTTCTAATGGAACATATACTCAAGAAATAATTAGAAAAGATATGGTAAAATGGTTAATAATATTAGAACTAATTCTCCAACTATTGCTGCTCTTACGTCAACAGTTACTCCTACATTTGCTATCAATATATTGTGTTATTGTGTTATTGTTATTGTGTTATTGTGTTATTGTTATTGTGTTATTGTGTTATTGTTATTGTGTTATTTTCTAAGATTCCCCACGTTTGCTCTCTCTTACAGGGATGTAACACTACCAGTTTTATTGGATTTGACATGTAAACAGATGAGGAAAATATATCTTTCTGTCTAGACTTCAGGTCTATGATGCACAACTGAAGAATATTTATGCCTGCAAAAAAAATCATTTTCAAACTGAAATATTATCCTATTGTGAAATGAGATTGAATTTGTGTAATAAATTCATGACAGAAATTCATGACAGAATTTTGAAATCCTGTAAATTTAAGTGAGAGAAAAAACTACAAAAAAGGCAAATAAAGAAAATATTCCCATCATTGGTTATTATTCAAGATGATTAATTACACTTGTTGAAGTGAATGAATTGTGATTTAATTTAGAACCAGGATTAATTGTCTCTAGTAAACCAAGCTTTCACAACAAAATAATATAAAAAAGAAAAGGCCTTGCCACCTTCCCGTATTGAGACTGACTGATGTTTCTTGATAATGACACTGAGTCCTCTCATACATTATCCAAAATACATTTTGTAAGATATAAATTATTTCTTACATTTTTTCTTATTTCTTTTTGTTTTTAGTTCACTCTTCCCTGTCCTTTTTCTTATTAGACAAAAAATATGAATGACTTATCTAATGCTAGACTGGTGCCAGCCAATTTATGCCAGATAATCTATTTTTCATTTGAATATCATGTTTGTAATGGAACTGGATGGTTGCTGCACAACTATTTTCTCGCTTTCTTCATTGGGACTTCTTTGAAAAGAAAGACTGAAAATACCATCTCTACTTCACTCTCATTCACAAATGATATGCAGTCTCCTGAGGACTCTTCCTGATACATCCATTTTGTTTTCATGAAGTTGTCTCTTCATCAGAATGTAAATGCATTTTTATATTTTATATTTTAGTGGGGCAGCATAGCTAACCTATTGTTCATTTTGTGATGAAAGTGCCACATTTGATAGATATATAGCTTCACATATTTAGAAGAAATCTGTATATTCGGCCATTGCAGATTGGCATTCTGATGACCATGGCAGCCATTTTTCAAAAGAACATTTTGGCCACCCCCATTCTGCTGTTTCCATGTTTTCAACACCACAAATATTAGAAACTGTCAACCAAAACTGTCAACATAGATTTCATCAGTTTTCAAGCTGGTGTGGTTGGTTGGCTATGTATCAGGCATACAGGCCTCACCAATGAAGCTAGACATCTGGAAATTTCAACATTTACTCATTATTATGTCTAGAAAACCTTCTTTTTTTTTAAAAATTCCCCACCTAAATATGTTTTTAGCGGAGGGGTCAATTTGCAATGTAAGTTTATGCTAAATTTGTCATTTAGATTGTGTTCGGCAGCTTACATGCTTTTTTATATGAAATTCAGACTTTTTAGTAATCACTGCCCAACAAAAGGTGAGTGAAGCAGCTTATTCATAGATCACCCCTTTTTCCAATGTTTTAATTGATCAACCCCAACATGGTATGATGCCAAATGATGTTGGTCGCGTGACAGTTTCTACTGCGTGACTAACCAGACCTGTTTACATACAAGTTAAAGTGAAAAATATGTTTTATTACAATGTAAGACAATAATAAAGGAAAGAAAACACAACAAAATGGTGAGATTGTCTCTACATGTTACAGTGATAACTGTATTAAACCGTCACAGAAACAAGTACAGTTACATATTAACCTACACCATGTAACAATGTTCAGTGAATGTACTGAAGCCATTAACTATGCTACTTAATTTATTTGAGAGGACCAGTATAATTACTGTATATTATTTGAACTATTCTATGAATACATCTTGATCATGTTAATTGTTCATCACAGCAAGAAAACTTCCCATGGCCCATGGCATGGCACTTTAATGTTTGAGTAAATGAGAGATCTTACAGTCAGCTGGCACATTTTCTCTCAAAGAAGCAGAGGCCAGTACACTGAAGTGCAGCTCTTTCTGCAACCATAAGAGATTGGCTTTTGATGTTTGTAGCAATGTTGTCCAGTGGGGATCATACATTCTTTCTATCTAACCCCCAACCACTTGCTGATTGCAGCACAGGGTCTGGCACCAGTGTCTTCCCCCAGATGTGACTATCCTGGCAGACTGCCCTCTTAATGTGCTCCACCAAAGCAGCTCTGGTGGGCAGAATTTGCTGGTTCTATCAAAAAGGACTATGACAAATCTCTCAATAATGTTGGGATATCCTTTGGACTATTTGCCAGCATCAGCAATGCATCTGTTAGTTCCTGCAGTAACTTCCATGTTGACCATGCTGCCTTCTTTGTATGTCCACGAAAGCTAGATATAGTGTTGCAGCCTGTCAAAGAATGGAACATTAGAAGTGCACATGACATCTTTGGCCTGAGGCATGTAGCTATTTGGTGGCCTGCCGGGTAGCTGAACACCACCTTCCCATCATTGAGGACAATTTCCTTGTCTTCCTCACAGAACACCTGATGGAGGACCATGGACAGAAAACTGAATAGTTCTGTCTTGTTGCTGTCAACCAGCAGAAAGTTCTGCCAGTTTCCTGGTAGCCTTCCAAACCACACGTCTCCTTACACTATTTCCATGCTTGGCTCTGTCTGTGCCTTTCAGGGAGTCATCCTTGTAAGTATCTCAAACGAGGTCTACACGTGACACACTGCACAGCTGAGCAGAGATGTATGGGATGAATACCTGCTGGTAATATTCATCAAATGACATGGCATCTGCTGGCTTCATCATCTGAGTGATGGCAGCTCCATCAAGACTTTACTCTGTGCTGGAGACAAGTCCGACATGCATGTCAGATGGTCACTCTTGGCCCCAAGTGCTGGTGGACATTTGGTTCTTATGCTGAAAGAAGTCTTCCAGGTTTGTGGAGTCTTGTGGAATCTTGAGCAGCTCAAAATCACTTTTCATTGATGTCAGCTGCTGCTTCTCCTTACTTGCCATTTTTGTCATTCACCCAACAAACCATTTCAACCAGTTGCAGTAGATTGCTGTCTGGTCATGATGGAGCACCTCATCTCGTCATCCTATGAGCTGGTGTGCATCTTCAAAGTCCTCAATCAGTGCTGCAACCTCAGGGCCAGCTATAATCCATCACCGACCTCACCAAAGGCTCATCTTCCATATCTGTGTCATGGTTATTGTAGGCCCGATACTGCAGGAAAGCAGCTGCTGTGACTTTCTAGGCAAGTGCAAGCAACATGTGCAACACGCAAGACTCAAACACACATCCTTTTTGCCTCGGAAACATGGTTTTTCATACCAGCTGCTCTACTAGTTTAGCTAGGAGAGTCAAATGGCTGGCAGAAGGTCAAATCTAACTCTTAACCTTGTGAGTGAGTACTTTATTTGTCTTTCAGGGTTACTAGGATCTAGATTATGTCCGTTATTGCATGTGGTTCCAATGAAATAAGAAAGTTTGACCAACCACTGGTGGCCATTTGGGAAAATGGCTGCCATGGCCACCAGGAGGAGAGTTTGTGAAGGCCTAATATCCAGTTTTGTTCCCAATATATCTATCAACACATCTGCCAAATTTGGTGCTTTCATCACAAAATGAACAATTGTCATGATTTTCTGAGCTATGCCACCCCACTATTTACCATCAACACAAAATGATAAATTTGAATACATTTTGCATGGCATGGCCTATTCTATAATTTATTCTGTCTATCATATAATTTATTTACACTAAAATTTCCAAATTAGTATTGTAATCAACTTTGCCTATACAGAAATAGTTTATGCCTTCATTAATCACTGCTACCAAAGATTTAGGTAATTCATGTGTTCACACATTTACATGTATCTATGTATCTATCTATCCGGACTTCACAGAGCCACAACCGTTCATAGTAGAAACTTGAGATTTTGTACACTCACTCCCCTCCCTGAGTATGGAAAATGCTTTGTTTTGTCTTTTGAAAATTCCCCTCCAAAATAGGGTTTGAATGGGGGGTTCAATTTTCAATGTAAGTTTATGCTAAATTGGTCACTAGTTTGTGCCCGCTAGTTTTTTTTGAAAATTCAAACATTTTTTAATGATCACAGCCCAACTTTTTCATTGATCACCCCCAAACATATACTGGTGGCAGTTTAATCACCACTACCAAAGGTTTAGGTTATTCATGTGTTCACACATTTATATGTATCTATGTATCTATGTATCCAGACTTTTCCCAGTCTTAATCATTCATAGTAGAAACTTGAGTTGTTGTATACACACTCTCCCTCAATGAGTAGGGAAAATGTTATTTTGTTTTTTGCAAATTCCCCTCCAAAATATGATTTTAGTGGGGTTTCAATTTTCAATGTAAGCTTATGCTAAATGGGTCACTAGTTTGTACCAGCTTGTTTTTTTCAGAAGATTTAGACATCTTTTAGTGATCACAGCCCAACTTTTTAATTGATCACCCCCAACACAGCATATATGGGTGGCAGTGATTCAAAATTTCCCTTGGAATGCTAGTTTCTTTTTTATTTTCACATTATTTCTTTTTGTCTCTCTCTGCCCATCATACACACTTCCCATTTCTTGTAGCTTTTGCTTGAGGTACAATAAAACACAGGAGGCACATTATTTAGAGATTTGATTCTATGAGAGACTTGTTGCTGTAAGTTCATTTAAGAGAATAAAATCCCTGATTTAGAAGATAAGAATGCATACTTCTGGTCATCATTCCTATACTTTTAAAATCTCCAGTATTCAAGAGAGTATTTTTTTCAATTTTTCCATATAAAGATTTAGATTATAGATGAAATAGATTTGATTTCAAGTTCCAAGTTCCATTCATGGTTCATGGATCTGATTGTTATACATTCATTGAGAGGAAAATCTGTATGGTTTATCTTCTACTTGTCAGTTTTACAATCCTTAAGTGCCTATAATTAATATTTTTGTTTTCCATCTGATTTGTTTAGAAAAAGGTATTATTCTTGTCTGTTTTATTCATTCACCTATTCCATATTTTGTCTCTTTCCTACCTTCAGCTATAAAATAATTTCTTTAAACTTTCCCACAAATTCCTTTATATTAATTAATTTTGCTTCATTCCATGTTCACTGCAATATTGAGTATTTTCTCAAGTTTATTGATTATAATAATACATCCTTCATAACTTACTTCTATTATTATGCCCTTCTTATTCTTTAATTTTTCTACTTATTTCCCTGCTCTTTCTTTTATCAACTTTTCTCACTTTTACAATTCATTCTTTTCTTTTCCAAATCCTCATTGTCTTTCTTCATTTCTTTTGTATCTCATTTTTACTTCTTCCCTCATATTAAAGGCATCCCTTTTTCAAATTCATTCTTTCTACACTCATATCTACAGACTACATTTCTTTACAACAGTTTTTCACATTACCTTCATCATCTTTCTGTCATTTTATTCAATAGATATTCTCTTCTTACTATACTTAAAATAAGATTTCACCTATGTCTTCTACTATGTTGTGTCTTTTTATCAATACATTTTCTCACATTTAATTTTTGACCAATATTTGCTGACCTTGCCACGCTGGTTTTTTTTAAATAAATATATTTGCTCTAATTTCTTGCTTTTTTCTCCAAGAAGAGAAAAATCTTTTCTAGTCTTTGCCAAGGTAGAAAATTGATTGTCTCTGTTTCCTTTTTTCTTTATGATTCTTTCTTCCCCTTTTTATTTCATGGACATTAAAAGTAGTTCTGCCATTGTTTTTCTGAAACTACCTTCTCTACATTTACCTGAATGCTCTACTTAAATTCTGTGCATGGCTCGTAGAACGTGTGTCTTTATTTTCATAAAGATTAATGCTATTACATGATAAGAATGGATGAATGCCAAGATGTCTATTCTTTAGTTTATCAAGTTTCAGTATAGTCCTTATCACTGTGTATAAAAATATTATATTTTAGGAAAAAAATTAACTCCATGACAGTTACGAGATATTAACCAGTATCTGCTTAAACATTTTCAGAAATTTTCTTCATTTGTGCATATCATTGCATGAATTAACAGAATCATAGATAAATATAACAATTCAGCTAAAGACAAAGGAAATCATTTTCAGATTTTTTTGTTTCCTATATTATCAGATATTCAACAGGACAAATCAACAGTTTTATATTATATTTTATATTATATTTTATATTACAATATTCAAAATAAATCATTATATTTAAAAAAAAAAATGTACATTGATTGACAAAGGAGTTGAATTAATTGTGATAACAATCCTATGTTCCGGACCAGATTGGCCTATACGCAAACTATGCCATGGCGTAATGCCCAAGACAGTGAAGGGCCCACATATAAATAGCAATATAAAACTTTATCACTATTCCCTGGGGAAAAAGATCAATCATAAATAAAATAATTACTTAATACATTTAGCACATGAATAGCACTTTTTTAGTTTACTATAAGACGCCTTATTTTAACATTTCTAAATACCTGTTATTAATACTATCTTTAGAATTTATTGCATATTTCTTACCTTTTTTTCATTGTTTAATTATGAACTTTTTTACATTAAAAACATCTCTGCATTACTGCAACAATTTCTTATTTATTCAAAAGTAGAAATTTGAATTTTTACATTAAAAACATCTCTGCATTACTTCAACAATTTCTTATTTATTCAAAAGTAAAAATTTGAATTTATTAAACATTAAGTCTTCCTTTTCTTAAAAATCTGTGTTAAATATAAATTTTCTCTAAACTTTTAATTTTGTAATAATATAGAAGGATAATTTTTAATCAACTTCTAACATTTGTTTCTAAATTTAGTTTAATATATGGTTGTCATATTTTGATTTGCTAAAATGAGGACATCACCTTTGACAGTTAAACAATAATTATGCAAGGTGTTTATACTTATCTACATATTATTTATGTCAGCAAAGTTTTTATTTAAATTTAAATAAACACACATAAAATATTTTTAAAAAATACATTTTTTATTAAACTTTTGTATTTTTCTGATGATCTAACTTATTTTTATCTACCCGGCAGACATACCTTTCAAAATCCTGAGGTCTGTGGAAAGAGTCATTTAAATAAAAGGGCTCCTTAGTAATGAAAACCGATTCTGTTCAACAATGGCTCAGAAACTATTGAATGCTTTAGTTTTGATGTCAATTGAAAATGATGTCATTCCCTCAATGACGTTTGAAACCATTATTGAATGGTTTTCTCACAATGAGTCCTGACAGAAGTCTTTATTTTAAATATTTATACATATCTTATTATTATGCTTATATTTCAATATACATTTCCTTATCAATAAACTATTTTTACTATTTGTATGTTCCAACATAAACATACTGTTCAGATCTCTTATAATTTTAATATGGCTGGCCCCAAAATTAGGCTGGGGTAGGGCCCATTGTAGTCTTAATCCAACCCTGCTTATGTTTATTCAAAATAAACACTCCGAAGTTGATGTAAATGAAATCTCAAATATACATATTTCTTTCATTGTTTAATAAAATAGATATGTGTTTGATGATACCAACTTTAGCTAAAAGTCATATTCATGGAGCATCCAATGATGAGCTAATTCACTGTCGTTATCAGAGTTAATACACTAACAATTGCACTATGGTAGGTTAAATACCAATTACTTAAAAGCTCACTTCATTAATTAGCATTCATACTTTGTGTAATTGACAGATTATCTTCCTTTTGGAATACTGACTACCCAAGGCATATATGCCTTTGTGCTTTTAAAGGTACATGTAATATCAAAATTTTGTTGTTATTGGTTGGTCTACAAAATCATTGGGGTCCATTCATGGCCTCCCAATGGAATTTTATAAGGCAGTCAAAATATGTTTTTGCCCCTCTCCTCTAGACAAACACCCTTGTCCTTTAGCCATCCTGTTTTCATCTGCTATAACCCTTTGAGCACACCATACTATATTCACTCGTCGATAAACAATAGTCAACCTATTTTATTAATGGACACATTGTTTCTACTTAGAAATGTAACTCCACCCTACCCCCCCCTTTAGCCCTCCTGGTCCACGTGCAATGCACTGGCTGCACCTCTCACCTCTCAGAGGCTCTGGTTCCAATGCTGAGACATGTAGGACTAGGACAAGTAGTACTGGGTTACATTGTACTATTAACAAGAGAGAATTTGTGACCTGACTGTTCTCTTCTCTGTCATCCATGATGGCAAGATATTTCTCAATGGAACAGAATGCTGTGTGAGGTGCATTCATGCCTTTCCTAAGCAATTTTTGCAGGCCCAATTATAAATTCTTTCTTGTTTATTTTGATGTGATAAATAAGTGCCATTGAACCAGTGTCTAAATCTTTACTCGAAGACCTGAAGCAAAGTTAAGTATTCATCCAACATTGCTACCTGAAAAGCTAACATTTTTAACTGAGAAACCATCTTCTGAAATGACTTTCCCAATATCTGTATAGCCTTTCCTGTGACTGGACCAGGGCCAAACCTTTAATCAACATGTCTGTTGGATGACCTGACTTGACTAAACAGATATATTGCTTACACCTAAGACTTGCTCCTCAGTGAAGTTGAAAGTTACCTTGGAAAAGGAAAACTTGTTTGAAACCAGGATAAATAGCACTTCCCTTTTGTAATCATTCTTCTTGTAATGAAATCTGCTTTGTGAACCCTCCACCACCCATTCACTGAGTTAATGAAAGATTTATGTAAGAGAAATAGTAGATTTAAAATCGTTCTTTCGCTTTACTGTTTTAATCTAATGGAATTTTGGCCAAAGCTTTTTTTTCTTTTCTTTTTCTGGTAACATATTGTCTAGAGAATCAATATGCTACTTTCCATACACAAAATTTAGTGTCTAAACATGACTAGACATTGTTTTTACCATGTTAAGAAATATTTGAAATCATTTTAGTTTTATTCTTACTAATCTGTCTTCTTTTCCAATTAAATGTCAGTTCATCTGTCTATATCTCTGTACCCATCCCTCATATCTGCTGTTATGTCCAAGATGAAAGTTGCGGTTTTGTTGGTTGACAAAAATCACATATAAATGTGTACTTTAAAGAAGAAAATACATGTTGTATGTCTTATTCCCACCAGTATACTTTGAGTTTTTATGAACAAACCTGACATTGAAAAAAGTAAATAATAAACTACATCTATGCATGTGTACCATGTAAATATTTGTTTCATGGGATATATTTCTGCATATAAGAGCAGATATATGTTTGAATTAGGCCTGCATGGTGGGTATGATAGCTGTGTATTTCCCACCAATACCAGTGGTCAGTGCTTGAATGCAAGTAAAAACCAGGATTTCAAATGCTGATTTGTAAAACAGGCAGGCCCTTGTCTCTTGAAAGAGTGTTACATGCAAACCTTTCTACCTCTATTATTAGAAATTACTTTGGCTTACTAAATGTCTATGTAAGTATTGTATATATACATAGTGATTTATATATACTGGTTGCTTTTTACCTTACCAGCAGGTATCTAATTCACCTGTTACTTTGCATATAAGATTTCACTGATGTATGCTATTTAGTATAGAAATACAGACACCTATTGTATTAGTCAGGTGTGTGTTCATCATGTTTAATAATAACTGACAGATTGCTTTGATAGTTCTATATTAATTTTAAAGGAATTTGCACTTATCTCTGGCTATACTTATATTTAAAAATACAAATATGTTATAGAAATACAAATGTGTGTGTGATCAATGTAATATTTTAAAAGTACATGAATTGATATGGATGTTTAAGTTGTATATTTGTTTACATATACTTACATGCATATATGCAAACACCTGTGTACATATATTGTGAAATTCGATGTAGCATTTATAAACAATAGTAAAACCTACAATGGTGGACTCTTCTGTTTCAATTCATTTCACCATCAAACACATATACATAAAAATATGGAAAATATTGCCCATAATAGATTTATTTACAACTAAATTTCCTCTCAGAAATAATATGGAATTAAATTTACAAGAGCCTCTATTTTGAAATTGTGCACGTCTGTAAATATGATATTGATTTCTCTGTTGCTGCTTGTACATTCCATCAGCATATGAAGTGCCATGGCCTGCAAGTTTAGGTGTAGATCTAGAAGTGGAATAAAAAAAGTGCCAAGGAAAACAAACAAAATGTCCACAGAATAAGGAAGAATATAGACATTAATAATGAGGAGATTTGATGAATGGTAGTTTAAAATGTTAAGCTGTAAATATGCATTCATAAGTGTTCATTTGCATCTACTCTAAAGAAAAAGAACAAACTATATTTGTCGATTATTATTATTATTATTATTAATAATTTTTTACTAGTGTTTCTTCAGTCGGACCATACACTAATTCTTTTCTTGTGAGAAGATCTAGCAATATATTCAACATTTATTTCATTAAAATATTACTTAATTTATCAAAAATATTACTTATTTTATTCCTATAAATTAAATTTCTTATTTTATTAAAAATCATCTAAATAGTAATTTCTGCCATCTAGGTACAACCAAAAACATAGATTTACATGAAAAACATCTAAATTGGCAACACTGAGCAAGGGACATAACTAACATTTCGGTATGTCAGTTAGTGACAGCAACCGATGCTTTAGATACCTAAAAATTGCTATCCCAATGTACTCAAAATTTGAATGTGGTAGCAAAATACGGCAGTGTCACTTATTATACTACCAAGTTCAGAAAGGCCGAGTCAAATCATAAGGTCGACTAGCCTAGATTTCTACCATGACTAGCATACTGTAACTACCGTATTTTCCCCTGATATATAACGTTTTACTTGTTTTTACCCATATAAAGATTATTTATTTATTAAAAATCTTAGTACATAAATAATATACTGTATGAAATATTAAATGAAAAGCACAAAGCTCAACATCATGAGTCGTAACCACAGACCACCATGAAGGTTCATTTTGCTTATAGTATATTGTCTTGTTGGCAGACAGAGCCTGCCTGTATGGTAGTTACCACACTGCTACTAGTGGTAGTAGGAAAATTACTGACAGTCTAACGGACCCATAGTTTCGTAGCTGGCTGCGTGGTAGCTATGGTGCAACTGGCACACCGATCAGCTGATGCAAGTGTTCACAATCCATTTGCTGGTCAAAATGGTGTGTGATGGTGATCGTTTCTATTTTATTACTTTCTGTATGGTAACTCATTCCTATGTTAGTAATGTTTCTATGGTAAATTAATTTTACCAAACATGAGTTTCAGTTGGAAATATTTGTGGCAGGTTTTGGTAGTGCACAGTGAGTGGTAGACTCAGTGGTAACGGTTCACATTTTATACATGGAGTATAAGTCGACCCACAGTTTTGCAGATATTTTTAAAAGCTTCAAATGCAGGCCCGTAACCCGGGGGGTGGGGGCTGCCCCCTCTGGAAATCACTTGCCCCCTCCTATGTGAATGTGATGTGAATTAATTTTAGTGTGCTAATTTTTACAACATAAACCCTTTTTACGACACATCTCCAGCGCTTGAAACTGCTTCACCTTTCATCATACACTTGGCCATAACCAATTCTTAAGTGCAATACGTCTTTGGAGTTGTCAAGGGGTTACGGAAAATTCATCCCCAACAATTTACTCCAAACAATTCATCCTAAACAATTCATCCCCATATACACTTCATCCCCAACAATTCGTCACCAAACAATTGATAGCTGTGGATTACAGAAAATTCATCCACAAACAATTAATCCCCACCCTAGTTTAACAATATGTATTAATATCGGCTATAAATTAATCATAAAATTCCTATGTTCCACTGACTCTAGTGTTTGTAGTGTTCTTTGAAATGTAAGGAAAATATTTTTAATACAGTTTCAATTTTTTGGGCGCTGTTTTTTTAAAAATCTTCGACACCCTAATTTAAAAACATAATTAAAATTAGAAAAAAATATGAAGCGCTCTTTGTTTGTAGAGAAATTTATATTCAATCTAAAATATTCATCTGAATCTAGCAACACTACGTGATACTGTTGAGACTTTTTGGGGTGTTAGCCGTGATTAGGATTGTAATGACTCGAACATGAGAAAGAAGAACAAACAATGCAACAAGTATTTGGTTTTCCATAAATCTGATCTTTTAATAACAATAGAATAGTGTAGAAAAAATAGAAGGAAGAGAGAAAAGGGGTTTAGGATTGAATTGCAAATAGATTCGGATTTGCGTGGAAGGAATTTACAATGTTCAATGTTCATTTGGGAAAGTTGGATGCAGTTGGATGCAATAGAATTTGGAGTTTCTATTGAGATGAGTAGATGTCCGAAATCTGTTTCAGTGTTGGTGCATATTTACCCAGGTGACAGAGCCAGCATTCTTGTGATGGCTGGGCTTTTTGTAAGAGTCAATATTTGGCTGACTCTGGCAGTAAAAATATGGTTGACTGGGCCGATTGAATAGCCAGCTGCTGCTGTGTGGTTACTCAATGGATTATTGTAGTATCAGGAGTGTTCAATAACATATTAAAAGTCTACCCTAGTTTAACCACTAGAAAGGTGTAATTTTCAAGATGGCGTCCAAGATGGCCGCCAAATCCTTAAAATGCTCATTACTCTTTCATTATTAATCCTAGACAAGTAATGTTTGGGGGATATAGGGATCCAATTAGCATATTTAAATTATATTGAAGTGAAAAAAATTACAAGAACAGCTGACAATTTCAAATTTACAAAATAAAAGGAAGGAATTTCTTACAAATAGGGATTCCATACAGATTTGGAAATCAGTACCCAAAGGGAAAATTGAAAGAACAGTTTGAAGACAATGTTCACTTTGTGACAATGAGTGAAAAGACATCACAGATACTGAGATCGTATTTCACCACCTAAGCAAAGGACAAAGAATCACAGAAACAGGCGATCATTGAATTATTTGATGCATATAAGATAAATAACCAAAATGTAAAATAATTTAACATACATGACAGAAACAACAGTTTTTCCCATCTCAACAAACATTTTGAAATATGGTTGATAATTATTGATAATGGATGTAATGTTTTCTATTTCAAGCACGCAGTCAGGTTTTGCTGGGCACATTGTTGATATTACTTTAAAGAAAGAGAGTTTTTTTTACCTGTTAAAAAATCACTTCCTCTATCCAAAATATACTTTATTTACTCTTTCAAAGATTACTTACAACCAAGAACTAACCATTACTGCAGGATGGGTGTTTAAATATCTCAAGTGTTAGAAAGTTTGAATATGTGTATTTTTTTAGTTACTGCTTTAAAATGCCTGGAGGTTCCAAAAGATTTGCACAATCCTAGGTAATTAGTTTAGCCATTGGCAAATAAATGAAAACCAAAAAACCTGGATTAACAAATTAAAATCTCAAAAATAGTTATCACATGAAAACTGAAGAACATCTTCCTGACTGCTAGAATCAATACTCAAAGATATATTGGATTCATTTAACTCTGTCATATTTCTGATATAGATGAATTTTATTACTTGACTTATGGTCCTGTAGTACAATTTCAATGTGCTAAATGTTGCCATAATCTGTCACTTGGCATTTAGTGTAACTGCAACACATGTTCCTAGATACACTACTTCACCTTGAATAGTAGTCAAACTTCTTATTTTCAAGTCAATTTACTTGTCTTAAAGTTATTTATTGTTGTTCAACATTATTTTGTGGTAAGTGATAATAATTCTTTTTTCAAAGTCGTGATTGAACATCTGCTCAGTATAATTTTAGTTAATGCAAATATTTTTCTTTTTTAACTATATTTAGGTTGATAATCCTTCACTTCTTAGCAGAAGAGACTAAAACCACTAATCTAGATTTTTCCCACTATTATACACTTACTCAATTTGGTTAGAAAGTATACTAAAAAAATGAGAAGTCAAATAAAATATCAAATACAATAACTGCCTCCCCATTGTAAATGCAGCCTTGCAACATTTAACAAAGTAATTGAGTCTGTAACTTTTTCTTTATCTCTCAAGACATATAGCATTTGTTGAAATAAACCAGTTGATTGTCTGTCGGTGGGGAAATGGGAGCAGGGCTATCACCAGCAACGTTCCTGTTGATTTTTGTAGTCTGTTGGCGCAAAAATCTTATGTTGTGAAAATTTTTATCCTGTGACAAAAGTATATGTATACTTTCAAATACAACATAGGGAATCAATATTTTTTTGATAAAAACTCAGTAAGTTATCTACAGAATTTGAAATCTTTTGTGCACACATTAATTTCATTTGTGCACTGGGTGCAAAATGTGTGTGCACGCGCACAGGCATACAGCTTAGAGGGAACAATGATCACCAGATAAATCCTTTAGGCCATCTTATTTCTGAAGATCCTTATTCCCCTGTCAACATGTCACTTTAATAGCAATATAACTCAACCAAATTTGGGTTTTATACTTCTCCAGTGATTTGAAAACCAATCTCAAATCACTTGATGAAAACCCATAACTCATTTGATTGTAGAGATATTCATGGTGTTCCTTTTTTATCTTTTCTGTTGCAAAAAGTTTATTTTTGCAAACTGTTTTGTAAATAAAATGAGATAGATCACCTGACAAGGAGAGATTGATAAATGGTAAGATAGTTCATTAATGAGAAATATATGTATTTATCCCATGTAGGTATTCCAGACTTTGCAAGAATGCAAGAATGTAATGAGTTAAAGAAATTGTATAGGGTAGAGGAGTCTCTAGTTGTCTTGAAAGGTCCATCTTATTATAATTCACCAAAAGTCTG
Organism: Architeuthis dux; assembly: GCA_006491835.1. NCBI lineage: Eukaryota > Metazoa > Mollusca > Cephalopoda > Oegopsida > Architeuthidae > Architeuthis > Architeuthis dux. The sequence continues at coordinate 14,714,562 of VCCN01000724.1, read as the reverse complement.
CCAGTCTGTCTGTCAATCCATCTGTATGTACTTGCCAATCGTAAAGACCACTCAACATAACCTTGTGAAATTTTCTTTTTTCTTTTCTTTTAGTAGTCAAACTTTTTCTTTCCCTTTTAGGGCTTAACATTTTCTTGATCTTCTCTTCTTTCTGGTCTTCACTGGATGGACTCTAGGTGGTGTTTGGTTAAAGGGTAAACCTTTTCATGAGAAAACTCTTCAGCTGATAAATCCTTCTTAGTATGAAGTGCTTTGACCAAACTCAGCCTCCTTGACCTTAATGACAGCACTGTAATGTCCATTTGACCAAATACCTTGAAGTGCAAATGAAACACTTCCTCTAGAAGTAATTCCAGGTCAACCAGGTTGCACACATAATAATGTAATGATTCCATTGCTAATCTGATACTAAGTTGCAGTCAATGCCATAGCATTGCACAGAGCATTTAAAATCATGTCTGCACTATCTGTGTTGTAACTGTTTGTTGCTATGTACATTTACAGATCAGTGAAAATGTTACTTCCTTCCACAGAAAAAGCTTGATAAAACTGATGGCTGTCTAAGTTCTCACTGCACGGTCTGTCAGTTGCTCATGAGAAAGGCTGACACCCTGTGACAATAGGAGACACTGGCCATCTCCAGGAATGTTCTGGAGTTTGTAACCTTGCTCTGCAAGGTATTTTACTGACCTCACGTAATCTTGCTGTCTTACATGCACTTGAACATCAGGACATTTGTTATTGCTTCTATCTTGCAGTGGCAAAATGGTCATTGGACAAGGATCAGCAGAAAGATCAGGGTGGTTATCAGGTTGGGGAGGTTGCCCACTAGATGGAGATATTGTTCCTGCACTTATCTCAGTGCAACTGGCTTCTGACATGACATGAGTGAGGTCCTGGTCTGGTACAATCATTCTATTCCAAGAAAAAGTTCTGACAGAAGCTGCTTGAAATGTAGTATATATATCGTTTATTGCCACTTCTCATGAATATAGTCTGCACTATCATCAATGGCACATTATGCATAAACTAGGCACATGTTTGTTGAAGTGAAAACACCTTTGTCAAAGTGAAGAGGGTGAAAAAACATTTTTCATGCAAAACCTTTCACCCTTACCACATATGTGACGTAAACTTAGAAGGAAAATGTCAGTATTTTTCTGCTCAAAATGAGGCTAACAAACATTATAAGTAAGTGATTCAACCTGCCCCATGTACCAACCAGCCCTGGTCTACCCTACATTAGAAAGATAGTGATAGAGCTATTATTTGAAAATTAATATAAAGCAGAATAGGTATATAGCTATGAATATGCTGAGACTAAAAGATAAAAATTAGGTGAAGATAGAAAAGGACAACCTGCTAAAAATACCACCATCATTCTTTTTAAGTTCAATTGAAATAATATTTCAAGCCTTTTTTTATTTCCTACACATTCCCTCTTTTTCACATCCATAATATCTGGGTCATTATCAAATATTCACTTTTTTATTCTATTGTTTTTAATATCCTGACTGATCACATGTAGATCAATTATTCATTGTTGGCCATTGAAAGCATTTATCTCATTTTGAATTGTTCCTCTTTTTCAGTGATTAAGAAGACATATTGTATCAAAAACTAATTTTGATTTATGATTGTGTTTTTAAAGATAGCTACAATGTTGAGTGTGTTCATATATGCTCTGTAGAGTGTTAGTGAATTGTTGCTATATGTTTACTAGCATGTTTGGTTAAATATGATGGACAAGGAACATCTTATTAAATTTTTCACACATACACACATGTCTTTGGAAACCCCTATACATGAGATCCTTGTAGATAACACTCATATATTATTAAAAAATATGCAAAAAAAGAATAATCTTGAAAGCCGTAGTTATTAAAAAGAGGAATCCAACACTGAATAAAATTTTCTTCGGCCAAGGTCAGGGAGTTTTGAATGTATTTTGCAATTGAACCTCCCAACTTAGAATAAACTTTTCCCACTATTTAAAACATCACACACTAATGGCTACATTCATATTTTATTTAATAAATTTCATTATAATTATCATATTCTGTCGAACATTATCCATCATTTGATTTCATACTGTCGACATCGAGAACCACACTATAGTCGTGCCTAAAATACGAATGTGAGAATGGAGAAGCCAACAGAGTGTAGTATCAAAAGAGTCCTGCCTACCATGAGTCCTTCGTTAGCTCAGTCAGTAGAGCAGTACCTGCGTATAAGGTAGCTTCCAAGGTGGACACAGGTTTGATCCCTGCACAGAGTTTGTTTCTTTATTCACATTTACGATTTAGGCCACTGGTTTTAGCAGTCACTCACACTAGCACCAGGCAAATATAGGTTCTCAACTAATAAA
>VCCN01000724.1:14689985-14707906 GCA_006491835.1 Architeuthis dux | reverse complement strand
TATGCTCTAATGTTTGTCGAAAACATATTCAGAAAACATATTTCCAAAATACACTAAAAATAAAGTAATCCTTGCTTATATGGATGTAAAATAACATTGTTTGTATGCTGGGTTTAGCTACCATTTTTTACATCCGTATAAGCAAGGATTACCTGCTTAAAAAAACAACGCCATAACTCCTCAATTACTGAAAACCACCAAATTAGGTGCATATGTGATAAATCTTAAAATAATGGGCTATCAATTGCTCAAAACCCCATATTTCTATCTTTATTAACTGCTAAGTTATTAAACTTAAAAAAGCGTGATGAACAGGTTGGGTCAGGTTGTTTTTAAAAATCTAAATGCATCTTCAAAGCACATGTTATCAAATAATGAAAACTGCATGCTTCTATCTTTTAAAGTTTCCAAGATGTAGTGCAGTTCTGTGAACAATACATTTGATATAGAGCAACCTCGGCTCCGGTTCAGTTGCAATGAAAAAATAGCTAGTAAGCTGTTTCTTTTTTTATGCTGAACAAATAACTTCCTATGAAATTCTTTTTAAAAAACCTAGTTATTGATGAGAATGTGAGTGAATCTCCATAGTGGTGGCCATCTCGGACTATGACATCCCAGAGACATTATGCTACAAATTCAGCCAAAACACCAGGCAGACCCCATATTAGCAATGTATCCCAGGTAGTCCTTCCCTTCATTCAAAATCCCACTTATATTTTGTGACATTTGCCCTTGACTGAAAGCAAAAGGTTCTTATACTCATAGCAATCAATGCATCTATAATACAATACAATCTAAGAAAAGGAAAACTTTAAAGTCAGACCAGAGCAAAATCCTTGCTTATAATATTATAAACTTTGCAATACCTACAAAGTTATAAGAGCTACAACTTGCTATACTAATAAAGTACATGTTCATATTAAATTGGTGAGAATGTAGTATTTAGAAAGCTTTAAAAGTGACTCTTTTCCTTTAGGAGTTCTCAGGAAATGTGCCAGACTTGGTTTTATACTATAAATCAATACTTCAGGCATTAAAGCTACTAGGATTTGCTTGTGTCTATTCAATTTTTACTTTGTTATGATGAAATAACAACAGTTTTCCTGAATGTTTGCTGCAGCTGATTCAGCAAGTTTAATTCACGCTTTGTACACGTTTATGTTTCTAATTTGTAAATAAAGTAACTTTGTATAGGCAGCAATTTGTATTAATCACCGCTACCAAAGGTTTAGGTTATTCATGTGTGTAAGCTTGGTTTAATGACAGATATTAACAGATTAAAAATGCAACAAAAGATTACGTACTCACAGAGATCCTTTATTCATATATTCACAATGACTGCAGTCAACCACACATGCGTGTCCTTCCGAGCTCTCTCTTCTACTAATAACACAATGCAATATTGCTGCTCTTTGACCAGAACATAAAACAGTGCCACTTAGCGGAAGTGGATAAGAACTCTTCTGCCTAAGGGGAATAACTCATTACTTACTTAACAATGTGTTTACACATTTATATGTATCTATGTATCTATCTATATATCTATCTATTTATCTATCTATCTATCTATTCGCACAGCCCTAACATTTCATAGCAGAAACTTGAAATTTTGTACACACATGCCACTCAATGAGTAGGGAAAATGTTTTTTGTGTTTTTTGAAAATTCCCCACCATAATAGATTTTTAGAGGGGGTTCAATTTTATCTACCTATCTATCTGGACTTTGCCCAGCCCTAAGCGTTCCTGGTAGAAACTTGAAATGTTGTACACACACTCCTCTCAATGAGTAGAGAAAATGCTTTTTGGTGTCTTTTGAAAATTCCTCTCCAAAATAGGGTTTTAGTGGGGGGGCGGGTCAATTTTCAATGTAAGCATATGCTAAATTGGTCACTAGTTTGTGCTTGCTTGTTTTTTGAAAAATTAGCCATTTTTTTTAGTGATCACGGCCCAACTTTTTAATTGATCACCACCAATGCAGCACAATTTCCCTTGGAATGCTGGGTTTTTTTTATTATCTCTCGATATGCTTTTTCTTTATTTTTCATAAACCCACCCTGTATTGTATTCGTCAGTTTAAGAGGTTATATCCTGTGGTTGTTTTCATTAGGTCTTCTATTGTATAGAATGTAATCTTTATCTTGGTGAATGGATTTTGTTTCAATTTATTCAGAAAAGCTCCATTGTGCAATTTCTCACAATAAGCAACTTACACTATGCCAGTTGTTGTCAGTTTTAGAATTTGTTTGTATTGATAAGCATTGCTTTGTTTTGGAAATAAGTGGAAGAATTATCAGCATAAAGACGCCATGCTAATTTTGTCTTTTATGACCAAAATCTTTTTCCCATAAAGATATATTCTGTAATTCTACCTTATCAGTTCTTTTTTGTGTCCGGTAGCTTGGGAATGATGTCACATAGACTGAGTTTTTACTGTTAAAAACAGTAAACTCTTTAACTAAAGTTTAAATTTGTATTTTTCTTTGTATAGTGTTACTAATGCAGAGTATGAAGTAAAATTCAGATCTTTAGTCCTTCAATTATTTATTGTCTAACTTCAGAACTATATCTGCAATAATGGTTTTAAATTCTGCTGAGTGAGAACAGATTTATAATTATTAAACTCTCATCTTAAAATTAATGTACAATACCAAGTAGCACTCTTATGTTGGGGGTGATCATTTAAAAATTGGAAAAAGGGATGATCAATGAATAAGTTACTTTTAGGCAGTGATCACTAAAAAAGTCTGAATTTTCAAAAAAACAAGCAGACACAAACTAAGTGATCAATTTAGCATAAACTTACATTGAAACCCCCATAAAAAGTATTATGGGGGAAATTTTGAAAAAACAAAAAAAATCTTTTTCTAGGCATAAAAAGGAGTAAATGTTGAAAATTTCAGCTTTCTAGTTCTTTTGGCGCGACCTGTACACATGATACATACATAGCCAGCCAGCTAGACTGACTTGAAAACTGAAGAAACATATTTTGACAGTTTTTGTTGACTGTTTCTAATAACACTCACTACCCAGGAATATGGGCGTATGGGAACACTTTTGTTAAGGGGGGACAGATGGCTTGATCTGCCTGGAATTTTCCCCAGTTTTGCCCGAATTATACTGATTTGCCCGAAATTTAACACGTTTTGCCCAAAATCGAAAGGGAGGGGTGGGGCACATGACCCCCTGGCCCCCTGGCTTATACGCCCAGGAATACACATATAATAGAACTGACTTGTTGATCATTAATGCCAATCATATTCTCTTCGTTTAAGAGCTTTCATTCTTATTCTGCTTTTGAAATTACTTGCTTTGCTCAATGCAACATTTCTTCTCTGGTCAGCAGTTCCAGTAAGATCAAGATATGAAAAGAATCTGATCACTGAATGATAATGCTCGGAATTTATATGAATAAAAGATTCTTTTAAAAATGCTGGAAACTTTTGCATCAACTTTTATAATAAATATTTAATTACTGATTCATGTACACTCATATATTCTAAAACCAATTGCCTCCAGACGATGTTAACATTTAAATATTTACAAAATGAACCATACTTTTTGTTTGATAATAGAATGTTAATTACCAACAAGGATAGTTTTCAGAGTTAATTTCATGCTTTATCATGTAGAAACTATATTTGTTAAAAATTCACCAAGTGTCAGAAAAAAAACATTTCTTTTTCTGCTATTAACCAAAACTTTTATAACTAAGGAAAATGAATTTGATTGGTAAAAAAAGTCAAATGTCTTACTTTAGAGTCTTTTTTGTATGGTTTCAGAACAAAAGCCCTGATGTCTTGAATTAAATCTGATCACTACCCAACCACATAGAAGCATATTCACCAATTCATTTTTGAAATACTAACTGTCTAACATTCTCCCCTGAAGACAAGAGAAGAAACAGCTTAAATTAAAAAGTATCATTTCTAAAAATATATTTTAAATTAAATCAGGTTTTATTTATGACTGAAATATTTGCATTAAAATAGATTTTAGAAGAAATCAATAAACAAATAAGAAAAAAAGTATTTACACTGATTTTATGTTTTACCACATGTCACATTGTGAACTTCTACCAAAATTAATTTGACTAATGAGAATAAAAAATAAATTGAAAATTGCCTGAAGAAGTTATTTTTTTTGAGTACCGTGCGATTCATAAGGCTTTAGTGCATTGAAACACCTGTTCCAACTGAAATGTTTTATGCAAAGTTTTTCAACTTTGTTTTTTAATAAAGCTAGGAATATTGTGACTTTTTTCTTTTCTCTTCTTAGGATCATTTTATTTGTTTTACACCCACACATTTTGTTCAATTGAGGTAAACACCAATGCTCTAAAATTATTCCTTTTGATTAACACTGCTAAGAGTGTTACATAAGGCATATTTACTATATGATTAACAATAAAATATATATATATATATAATTTTTTTTTTTAGCCACTTTTAAAAAACAGACACCATTTTTTTAATCCATAGATTAAAAAAATGGTGTCTGTTTTTTAAAAGTGGGTTATGATTGATTGTTTGCATTTTATAAAAATAAACATGTTTTTGGTCCCAACTGGAAAAAATTTCAATGCTTGACCATTTTTTCTGAAATTTTTTCTGAAGGTTGGGGGTTTGGTTTAGTGAACTCACTAAACCAAAGTCTTCATACCTCCCTAGATGTGCAATCTGATTGATTATTTACATTTTATAAATAAAACCCATGTTTTTGGTTAAAAAAAAAATGTGTTTGATTCCAATTGGTTTAGAAGTTTCAATTCTTGACCGATTTTGCTGAAATTTAGTTAGGATGTTGAGGGAAATTCCCACAATTAAAAAATGGTGAGTTATGGCCGATCCGATTGTTTGTTTACATTTTATATTTAATTTACAATTGGATCATTCTTTAATTTAAAATTGAATCATTCTTTTATTTTTAAAGATTTTTCAATGAAAATTTGTATGAAGGTTGGGGGTGGTTTGAAGACTTTAGTTTAGTGAGTTATGGGCGATCTGATTGATTATTTACATTTTATGGTTTAGAAGTTTCAATTCTTGACCGATTTTGCTGAAATTTAGTTAGAATGTTTAGTTAGAATGTCCGATTGTTTGTTGACATTTTATATGTAATTTAAAATTGGATAACTTCTTTAATTTAAAATTGAATAACTTCTTTATTTTTAAAGTTATTTCAATTAAATGTTTTTGGTTAAAAAAAACATGTGTTTGAATAACAGATTCCTCTGTATTTCATTTATGTCAGATATAATTTTTATTCATTTCGTCTAATGAAATGAATTGAAATTTTTAGTGCTTTGTGTATAAAAAAGAGGGAAGAATCTAGATAAAAGTCTGTAATTCAGCAAATATGGTTCCAAAACCTGATTGCATTTTTGTCTCTGATGAGACAGATTCCCTTGCAAATCAAATTCTCACAATTTCCCCCCACACAACCAAAGGCAGACTGTTCAATTAAAAAAACATATTCATTATTACTATTTTAATTCTATCTTCTTCTCCTTCATTGGTAACCTTAGTAGTTCCACATTAGTAACCTCCTCTCCAGCATAAGTATATATAAAAATAATTTTCGTACTTTAAAGAAATTTGTATTTCACTCTGATTAAACTATACAAAGAAAAAAGACTGAGAAATAAACTTACAAATCAAAAATATAGTCAAAATGGTCATATTTTTGTGCTACTCAAGAGATTGAAAAGTAGGGTGGCTGTGGATAGAGCACATTGAATTAGAATGGTATCAAACAGCATAACTCAGAAAAGTCACATAAGAAGAAACATAAGAAAAATCTCAGTTCAAATTGGGCAGAAACAAAGATTAACCTGATAAACAGACTATTTGTAGATTATGTAGCTGTGAGTGATTGGGACATCTAAACTGACTTTCTGAAAATGTTTACACTAAAAAGATTTTATTCTCCTGCAATATTGTCATTTATGATCTCTTTTTGTAATCCAGCAATTGAACCCTCAATATTTCAACCTCCATTTCTTTAATCCCAGCATTAATTAAGCAATTAAGATGATTCAATAAGATTGATTGGTTCTATATTTCATTGCTACAAAATGTGTGTTTATTATGCTTTGATGATCTGTTAAATAAGACATCATTGTGTTTTCTTTTTTGCAGGTAAGTGTCTCTTTAGAATTCTTGAACTAGCCACAAAGTGATTGCAGCAAATTCTGATATTGATGCAGCGGAAAGATGTGAAACTTTAGGTGAGATTGCAATTTATTTATGTGTTTATAAATAGAGACAACATTTGATTCTAAAAGGGTGTAATTTCCTTCTATTATGAACTATCTTTTAGTCTTATCATTACTTATGCCATTTTCTATAAAGATAGAAAAAATTCTGATTTCTCAAAAAATTATTTATTATCCTTTATTACAAACAGAAAAATTGCATAAACTTATTGAGTATTTTTTATATAACCAGATATATGTTTTACTCTTATTGTTTGTCACACAAGAAATGACTACTGAAACAAAATACAGAAAAAGATTTTGATGTTATCTAACTGCAGCCAAATTATATCATAACCTGTAATGAATGATTATCTAACAAAATCAAGATCTAAAGAGTAGTGTGGGATTGTATTTATACAACTCTAACTTTTTACTTAATTCGCATTTAAAAATACTTCTCACTTACATTTTCATTGAATATTTTTCACTGAAAAGCTTCAAGTATTAACAGGATATATATATATGGTAATTGTATATATTGCCTTTCTTGCAAAGCATTGAGAAAAATACATTGATATCTAAACCTAAAAAAAACTTTGGTCTGATTATATCAGTCTAAAAAACAGCATCATGTTTTCTTTGTGCCTATGATAAAACCATTAATGCAAGTAGATGTCATGAAATAAGGATAGAATGATTTTTTTCTACAAAAGGTCAGTTGTTGTTATTGTGCCTTCCATTTTCTTTTTCTGGCTTCTTGATTTGTAGTCATAATACAGGAAACACATGCTCATTGTATCAAGTTTATTGATAGAAACAAGAGATAGATTTCCTTTAATGCTCTTTGTGAAAAATCTATGTTGTGAACAATAATTCAAGTTTTTAGACTGGCTGACAGTTTTCCTTTTAAGGTCAGTTGAGAAAGCTGAGATGCATGTGATAAGGATATATCAACTCTCCAACCTTTTTCTTTTCTGTGCTTGAAAAAATGGTTCGCATTCTTTCTATTGTTGCTTTTTTGATAGAGATTCAATAACTTTCTGAAAGCCATTTTTTCATCTTAAGAAGTCTACAAGTCTACCCTGTTACATTTAATCTTTTACAAATTATTTATCACTAAAGTTTGGAAGCCATTAAACAAAGATCAACTTCTTACTGACATGAACCTTTCTTCTTTTTTAACACATCCATACATACACAAAGGATATTTTCAATGCTATTTTCTCTGTAGTAGAAAAACACTCTGATTTCTTCTCATGCATGGTTACCAATACAAAAGTCACCAGCAGTCTTTGATGGCATAAGCATCTTGAGCAATCTTTCACTAATTTATTCTTAGCTGCAAGTGAAAGATTTTTACTCCCTTGTATTCCTGAAAAAAAAACAAGAAAGACGTAACAGCCTAAATGACTCCATAGCAGCCAGTTGCTGAATGGTTGAGGTGTAAAAAAAGACCCCATTGCACATATTGTTTATTCCTTACTTTATCTTTGATGTCGGTTAAATCTTTTGCTTTCACCATTTTTGTAATTTAAAAGAAATTCCACTTATTTGATGGAGGTTTTTGTAACATTTTATTCACTGGCTTCGCTGTCAATATTAGATCAAGTCTCTTAGTTGAATTGTTTGATCATCAATGCTGATGGAATTCCCCAAGAAACCAGGCAATTCCGACTCCTTATCAAGCTTTCTGATTTTTTGTTTTTAAATGTTTTACATAAACATTGTTTTATTTCTCTTCTGTTTAATAAACAAAAACAAAAAGTTATTTAATAAGGTAAAGACTGTAATTGTTTTCAATTTCCTTACAGTAAATATCTGATCATTTTTTTGTAGTGGGTAAGTCTCATAATTTAAAGTATTTATGTTATATCACAAACACAAACCTTTCAGGACAACTTTTCTACACTTACTTTTCTTTTGGCAATATTTTCCAGATAAGAGTATATAAGAAAGATTGCTTAATATTTCCTTCTTCTGATGGATAATATCAAGAGATCTCACCCAACTGGCCAAATTTCTAGTCTTGAGATCAAAGATTTTTCTGCTCCAAAGCAAGTTATGGTTAGGCTGCAGATATCTAACTTCTAGTTAGAGGTATTATATTCATTCTGTGTATTAATTTGCACCAGAAAATTGGTTTATTTAAGACATAAAACCAGATGCAAAAGTCCTTTGCAATTAGTGATATTCTATAAATAAAACAAGAACAGTTTGTCAGTTTAAAAGTGAGACATTTAGATGCATAGAGTAACAACCAAAATGTGGGAAGCCATGCATGGTGACCTTTGTTTGTAAACATTGTGCAACAGGTATCAATATTTGCACCAGCAACATACAATTTATATCTTTAATGCATACTTGTGAAATATAATGAACATTTAATATATTATCATTACCATAGAAAAATGTAACATTATTATAGTGATATAAACTCTTTGTTACATATCAGTCAGCTTGGACAATAGATATAACTTACTTTTGGTCATGCCATCCTGAAATATGGCCACACAGTTGGCTGGGAAAAAGGGGTAACATTTAATTCTCGTGTATAATGTACACCCCTTATTTTCAGGTTTAAAAATCTAGAAAGAAGTGCATATTATACACGAATACATACAATTTTAAAAAATAATCTGAAAGACATATTGAATATCACAAAAATAGATATTGCTTAGTATTTGGTAGAAACAATATATTTCCTTTTCACAATCATTTTTAATTGGTAACTTGAAAACAGAAAGAAACCTATGTTGACAGTTTTAGTGACAGTTCTGGTTGATGGTTTCTAATAATGATAGAACAAAAAACAATCTATATACAGGTCAGGTTAGTCACTCATTAATCATGTCACCTACGTCTTTTGGCAGAATGCCATGTTAGGGATGATCAATTAAAGAAATTGGGAAAATGGGTGATCAATGAATAAATTACTTCTCTTGCCTTTTATTGGCCAGTGATCACTAACTAAAAAAGTCTAAATTAAAAAAAAAGTGTGAATGCTGCTGGGCACAAACTATGGGTACCAATTTAGCATAAACTTACATTGCAAACTGACAGTTTCTAATATATTTAGATTGCTATTTATATACATTTTGATATTGCTTCACCTGTTCAGCAAGCAAGAAAAAAACAAAATTCTATCCATCTGTATTTCTGAAAGGATTTGCTTGACAATACAGGTGCATCTAAAAAATTAGAATATCATGGAAAAGTTAATTTTTTTTCATAATTTAATTCAAAAAGTGAAACTTTCATATATTCTAGATTCATTACACATAAAGTGAAATATTTCAAGCCTTTTTTATTTTAATTTTGATGATTACAGCTTACAGCTCATGAAAATCAAAAATCCACTATCTCAAAATATTAGAATATTTCATAAGATCAATAAAAAAAAAGGATTTATAATACAGAAATGTCAAACTTCTGAAAAGTATGTTCATTTATGCACTGAATACTCGGGGCTCCTTTTGCATGAATTACTGCATCAATGCGGCGTGGCATGGAGGAGATCAGACTGTGGCACTGCTGAGGAAGTTGCTTTGATAGCGGCCTTCAGCTTGTCTGTATTGTTGGGTCTGGTGTCTCTCATCTTCTTGACGAGATTTTCTATGGGGTTCAGGTCAGGCGAGTTGGCTGGCCAATCAAGCACAGTAATACCATGGTCAGCAAACCAGTTACTAGTAGTTTTGGCACTGTGGACAGGTGCTAAGTCCTGCTGGAAAAGGAAATCAGCATCTCCATAAAGCTTGTCAGCAGACGGAAGCATGAAGTGCTCTAAAATCTCCTGATAGACGGCTGCGTTGACCTTGGACATGATAGAACACAGTGGACCAACACCAGCAGATGACATGGCACCCCACATCATCACTGAATGTGGAAACTTCACACTGGACTTCAAGCAACTGGATTCTGTGCCTCTACACACTTCCTCCAGACTCTGGGATCTTGATTTTCTCCTTAGCCCAGGTAAAATGCTTCTGATGTTGTCTTTGGTTCAGGAGTGACTTGATACTAGGAATGCAACATTTGTAGCCCATTTCCTGGACACATCTGTGCATGATGGCTCTTGATGCACTGACTCCAGCCTTAGTCCACTCCTTGTGAAGCTCCCCCAAGTTCTTGAATTGGCGTTGCTTGACAATCCTTTCAATGCTTGTGCACCTTTTCCTACCACACTTTTCCCTTCCAATCAACTTTCCATGAATATGTTTTGATACAGCACTCTGCGAACAGCCAGCCCTTTCAGCAATCACCTTCTGTGGAAGGTGTTAATGAGTGTCTTCTGGACAACTGTCAAGTCAGCAGTCTTCCCCATGATTGTGGTTGTGTGTACTGTACCAGACTGAGAGATTCATGGTATTTATACTGCATAAATAGTGATTTACTCAAACTCGAAGTGGAATATTCTAATATTTTGAGTTACATTTTTTCTATTTTTTTTAGCTGTAGGCCGTAATTATCGAAATTAAAATTTAAAAAATGCTTGAAACATTTTAGTTTACATGTAATGAGTCTAGAATATATACACTTTTCACTTTCTGAAATAGCTGACAAAAGATATTGAACTCTTCCACGATATTCTAAGTTTTGATATGCACCTGTATTTATTGATTGGGTCTGAGTCATCAAACTGTGGCTCTAATGGCATAGAGATGACTAAAATCTAACCACTGAGCTCTCTTGTTAAATAAACAAGGAGCAAACAAATATGGATGTCAGTTAGTAATGAAGGGCTTTGGTTCATTGCGGGAAGAAGCAGCTGTAGAATGTGTGAATAGAGAGAGAGAGAGTTGATTATTAAGAATGCCAGTTAGGTGTGGAGTCAATGTTGATGATGCTTCCAACTGAATTCTTGTTCATTCCAAATCAGACAGCAAACTCGACAAAAGAAAGAGGACATCACACACACACACACACACACATAATTATATATACGTGTGTGTGTGTGTGAAGAGAGAGAACAGAAATAACCAAAAGAAGAATTAATATTAGAAGCAATAGTGAAAGTAAGTGAAGATAATAACAAACAAATCTATCTGTAAATGATGGGAGAAGAAAGGACTGCATGAGAGATGTAAATAATACTGAGCATTGTGGCTATAAGTTTAAATGCAGATTATCAATTTAAAAGTTGGAAAAAGGGGTGATCAATGAATAAGTTACTACCCTCAACTTTTTGGGGCAGTGATCACTAAAAAAGACTGAATTTTAAAAAAAAACTGGGCACAAACCAGTGACCAATTTAGCATAAACTTACATTTCATATAGAACCCCCATCTAAAAACCTTTTCCCTATGCATTGAGGGGTGTGTGTGCAAAATTTCAAGTTTCTACTATAAAATAGTAAGGGCTGGGCAAAGTCCGGATACATAGATAGATACATCATCATCAGCCATTATAAGTCCACTGCTGGACAAAGGCCTTTCCCAGCTCCTTCCATGACGACCTAGATTGCACTAACTCATGCCATGTCTTGCCAGGCACCAATCGGTTAGTATGTTACCCCCATCTATTGTCATCGCTTCTTGCTAGGTGATCAGCCCATCTCCATGTTTGCTGCTTAATTATTTGTATAATATCCTTCAGGTGCTCTTCAAAGTGTCTCTATTCAAACCGGATGTTTTCCAGCCTATCATTATAAGTCATTTATTTCACTGTCATGCTCTTTATCTAATTTTATTACCTGTCCTAGGTAGATGTATTGATCGACATCTTCTAGAGCCTCTCCCTCTATCTTCATGATCTTTTTGGGGTCCTTATCGTTGAACATTACTTTTGTCTTTGTTCTGTTCATCTTTAAGCCTACTTTGTTACTTTCTCTATTTAGATCTGTCAGCATGTTTGTAATTCTTCCGATGCTTCTGACGTCATGGAAACGTGATCGGCGAATCTCAAGTGGTTTAAGTATTCTCCATCTATGTTTATTCCCATTCCCTCCCAGTCAGTTTTCCGAAAGATGCTTTCAAGGATAGCTGTAAATAGTTTAAGATATTGTATCCCCTTGTCTTACTCCGTTTGCTATCTTTATCTTGGTTGTATCTTTATGTAGTCTAAATATTGCAGTGCCATTTTTATATATGTTTTGGATGATTTGTATGTAATTCTCGTTAACAACTTGTTCTCGCATTGAGTTGAAGATTGCTATGTGTTCTACCAAGTCAAATACTTTATCACAATCTACAAAGGCCAAACAGAGTGGTTTGTTGTATTCTAAGGACTTTTCGATTAGTTGATTTATTGCATGTAGGTGATCTATTGTTGAGTAGCCACTTCTGAAGCTTGCATGGTTGATTTTCATCTAGAGCGCCTGTTAATCTGTTTGTGAGTATTTTTGTGAATAGCTTGTATATATTAGGTAATAGGGTAATCGGACAGTAGTTGCCAAGATTGCGCTTATCTCCTTTCTTCTGGAGTAGGATCACTATTCCTAGACAAAAGATTTTAGGAACTTTTTTTCTCTTATGTATTGTGTGAATAGCTGTGCTAGTCCTTTGTGCAAGATCAATCCTGTATCCTCTAGAAGGTCTGTCATTATGTCATCTTCGCCCGCGGATTTACCGAGTTTTATATTTCGTAATGCAAACACTACTTCTTCTACTGTTATGTCTGGGATATCACTAGTATCTATAGGTTTATTAGTTTGTGTTCTATTTTTTAACCACATACATTTTCATAGTATTCTTCAGTTACTTTTGTCAACTTGTCCCTATTTTTGATAATTTTGCAATTTTTATTCGTTAGTGCAAGCATATGTTGCTTGCTGATCTAAACCCAGCAATAAACTTGTGTTGTGGGTAGCAGTGTTTAACAATAGTGAATGTGAATAACAATTAACAGATAGAAATATAATGATGATAAGTACAAGAGACTTAAAGTAAAATAAATAAAAATGTTTGAAGAAGATTAAGAAAAAATGAAAGAGCAAAAGAATAATGAGAAAAAAAGGGGAAGAAAAAGAAGATGAGGATAAAGAGTTGAAGAATGGAAGAATTAAAAGGAAGAAACTTATGTTGTCATTTATAAACAAAACAAAAATGCCCATAACAATGACAGCTATAATAGAAATTAAAATATATATATCTGTTAAAAGTAAAAAAGGTAAGTGTTAGGGGAAAGAAAGTACTGTACAGTATATTAGCGAAAAAACTGGAGTCAGATATATCATAGAATCAATAAGAAAGCTCAAATGGCAATGGGGGTCATGTTGCAAGAATGTCAGACAACCGCTGGACATCACAACTCACAACTGGATCCCCAGAGATCATATGCAAAACAGTGGCTGGCAAAAAGTAAGATAGCATGACAATTTAAACAAGTTCCGGAGATATTGGTGTTACAACGCCTGTGATAGAGAGATCTAGCTGAGAGATCTTAGGGAACAACAGATGTTAAAAAGCTGATGATGTGATGAATTTTATGTGCAGTGGTGGTATCAACACCTTCCGGGGGATCAACCAGTGGCTCCCATGTAACGTTATTAATCCCTACATAGAATTTGGGTGGTTGTGGTCCCAAAAGCAAATATAGCAGGGAAATTTCGTAAAACTGCCTTAGAGACCCATCAGGAATGCCATCATTTTGAATTTTTCAATGACTGATACTGATAATACTTCAAGACATCTAGCAAGGTCTTGACATTGTTGTATTGCAGCTGGAATGAGGTGGCCAGAATTTGTCTTGATCCCTAAGCATGCTGGAATATGCCTTGTAGTCCTTGCACATCTTAGCCTATGCTGACACGGAATAAAGATAAAGACGATCCTGGAGTGCAAGGAATTCCCCAAGAAGGTCACTAGGAAGGACAAAAGAGCTTGGTACAGCTTTGTCACAGTTTCTTGGGGCTTCCAGGGCAAACACAAGGCCAAAAACTATGTGGAGCTGGTTGAGACTTGAGTGAAGAACTATGGCTGTCCCTCAAAGTCCATATCCTTGACACTCAGCTTGATAAATTCAAGGAGAATATTGGAGCATATTTGGAGGAACAAGGTGAGCGCTTCCACCAGGGTATACTGGACTTTGAAAACCTCTACCAAGGATCATATAATAAGAACATGATGGGAGATTATATTCTGCGTTCTGGTTTGTGCAAGTGAATTACAGTACAATCGTAAATCTCATAAAAATCTACTCACTTCTAAATCTTTTGTGATCAGTTTTGTTTAAATTTGTTTGTGTAAATACATATGAATATGTTGTTTTTCTGAAAAAATGTGATTTCTTTTTAATGTCAATAAAAATATGCTGTGTTGATGGTGATCAATTAAAATGTTGGGCTGTGATCACTAAAAAATGTCTGAATTTTCAAAAAACAAGTGGGCACAACCTAGTGACCAATTTAGCATGAGCTTACATTGAAAATTGAATCCCCGACTAAAACTCTATTTAACACTAAAAACAAAAAACGAAGTCCAGATGGATAATTAGATCAATGAACCTATTTGGGGGTCTAGTTTCAAAAAACAAAAAAAGCATTTTCCTTAATCATTGAATGGTACTGTATGTGCAAAATTTCAAGTTTCTATTATGAACAGTTAGGGTTGGGCAAAGTCTGGATACATAGATAGATAGATAGATAGATAGATAAATATAAATGTGTGAACATATGAATTAGCTAAACCTTTGAGAGCAGTGATTAATTATCTCCCCTACATCCGATTATATGTCCACACAACATAATATCACCAGAACTTCATGTCTGTCCACACGATATCTTCAATGAAATCTTTTGGAATGTTGGGCCCAAGGCTAAGGAAAAACTGGTCAAAGAAGGAGCAATGCAATGAGGAAGAGTTGGTTACATTTTGGGGCTCTTCCAAGAATTCTTTTCAATATTTTTTTATATTTCTCATTCATGTATATGCCCATGACGGAGGGAAGGTAATTGTGGACGGATCCACCCATAAATTAAATCAGTTCTTCTGTAGCGTATTGTCCACCTTTCCACAAAATCTCATTGAAATTCATTGAGCACTTTTGGAGATATCGTGTGGACATACATGAACTTTTGGCGATATTATGTTGTATGGACATATAATTATGACGTAGGGAGGTAATTGTGCATGGATCTGCTCCACAATTTAATCACTTCCTCTATAGCTCAGTAGATATTGTGTGGACACTATATCTCCAAAAGTTCTCAATTAATAGTTTGTAGAAAGTTGGACAATAGGCTATGGGAAAACTGATTAAGTTTTGGGGTGGATCCATTACTTCTGCTGACAATGGCGTTGTCAGAGGTATGCACTCTCTGAGTGCTTTCTAGTTATATAAGTATTAATACACATGAAAAGATTCACGGATATATTTGAAACTCTAGGAAACTATTTTCTAAGAAAAAATAATAGCAAATTTGTTTTAGTTGAAGTCCTTAGTTTCAAATGGTGGGAAGGAGTTACTTTTATCAGCAAAATCTGTTAGCCCTGAGTGAGAGAGTTAAGTGTTATGACCCACAGACCAAGAAAATCCCATTGCTCATTATTAGAGCAGATGGTAACTTAGCATGATTTGGTACCAGACCATCTGTACTGGGAGATCTGATGAGGATCGAACTCACAAACAACAGCCAGCAAGATTGGCTTACTGATCATTGCTATACAACATCTGTCCTCATCTGTTTTTATAATGATCTACTCATTAAGCCTGTGGAAAAAAGATTCATGGTTATATTTGGATCGAGATTTTTTTTATAGAAAAAAAAACAATTTACTGATTACCAGGAATAGTGCATACTTTGAAACAGTGGAAATAGTCTTAATCTGGGTTTTTTTCATATGATTTACTGGTTAATCCAAGTGGAAAAAGATCCACAGATATATTTGGATTGAGATGTATGGGAAAAAAACTGAATTTGTTTACTGGGAATAGTTTGTTGTTTGGAAAAGTAGGCAGGAAATATATTTTCAGCCAAAATGTAACCCATTCCACTCCACCCTCATGGGGCATAATAGGTCAGAGGGTTAGGGTTTTAAGTCCTATTTTTTCAAACTTTGAATATAGCTAATCTTTGGTACTATATGTCATTTTGTAAATAAGAGCCATACTGTTCTAATCCACACGTGAAAAGTTTAAAAATCTGAAAAGATTGTTCATGATACGTATGCAAGTGAATATGTTTGTGGCATGTATACACACAGAACATATCACCATGCTGCATATATACACACACATACATATAAATACACACGCATGTATTTCGCATTTCCAATAAGTTCTGCTGATGACACTTTGCAACATATGTATCTAACTTTTGTGAAAATGTAGCCTTCTGGTGAGGTGTCACAGTTTTTAAAAAATGTTATATTTATTTCTGTCTTCCTGCCAGACTAGCCTCACCTTACCCCCACAGCTTTCTCGTCATTTCTGAATGAATTATAAGGGTCGATCTTGTAGTAGTTGGTGGGGTCTGGAGTCCCCCACCCCCTGGCTCCGTGGCTGACCACAGTGCTGCTGTGATCTGCCAGGATGCAGACCCGAGTCAGTGATGACCACCAGATATCTGGTGAAAAAATTGCAAACCACAGTGCTGCTGTGGACTGCAGAAATGTTGAGAGGTGAGCTGGAGACTGGAGGAGACTTGCTGTCACTCGGTCTTCAGCGATTACCAACAGGCAGACTCATAAATAGTGTAACTATGGGAGTGATGAAAAAGTATTGATGGTGTCTTGCTGGCACTTGATCCCACTAACAACAAAGTTTTTTGTGGGTGTGTGCTTCTATGGTGTAATCTGATATATGTAAATACCTCTAACTTGAAAACAACCACCTACGGGTTCACTGGAAGCTGGAAGAAATCCATTAAAAAACATCTAAGACATCAGATTAGATAGGTCAAGTAGATTCTGACCTCAGGGTGTTAATCATCTTCTCCGCAGAAACAATATCTTGAGACTGACATTGACAGTTGACGTAGGAGAAGGAAAGAAAGAAGTGAATAGAGGAACCCAAAACTGATATAAGGAGGAAAGAGTAAGCTCATAAATGGAAAAGAAGAGACTGTGATAAAGAGAAGGGACTGGAAGTCTAATCTCAATAAAAAAAAAGTTACCTCAGAGAGTTTGAGGCAGAGAGTTGGCTGGAGGCTTTGTTGCATCCAGTGGACATCTCTCTATCTCTCTACTTAGAGAGAGGAGGGGAGAGACCAACGAATGGGAACTAGGAGAGAATAAGAAAGGGAGTAGAAATTAATACATAAGGACATTTTCTTTTATAATTCCTGCAAAGAATTTTATTTTCTGGGTTTTATTTGAAAAGTTATAATTAACTGCAATTTTTCTCATGTCCTTAGAATGCAGGGTCCCAGTTCACTTGGAGAAAGAAAAATAAACAATATATTTATTATTATAACTGCAGAATTTGCTTTTTTTCTTATTCAAAAATGAAACCAGTTATCGCTCGACAGTTCTTTTCAACATTATGTGATCTGCAAATCTTTGCAGATGTAAGGAGACCATCACGTACACAGAGTCATAGGTATTATGACAAGAATGGTACATTTTGTAATAGGTGGTGCTCTTCCCTCCCCGATTTTGTCAGATGAGTTGAATGAGGCTCGTTAAGTTTATTTCGACCGGAAATGTCATCAGTGCATTCGTAAGTCTGAATGTAATTCACTTCACCTGTATTCCCATTGCTGTCCTATGGTTTAGCTGTGATGTCCTTGGTAGATGCATATCTAAAAATATGCACCAAGTTGTTGTTGTTGTTTAATGTCATAGACT
>VCCN01000724.1:14652460-14666695 GCA_006491835.1 Architeuthis dux | reverse complement strand
TGCTAATTTGTCAGGTCATTTGGGAAAGCCAAATACTAAAGTAAGAGTACATAGGCTAAAGTTATCTCCCAAAATAAAAAATGTGTTATTTTTCAGACCTAGCGTGATATTAAGAATCTCAGCAAAATATCTCCTTTAATGACTTCATTTGTCAGCAATTAAAACCAAATGAAAAATATTCTAGTTCTGATTTGTTTTATTATGAAAACAAAATATGCCATTTATCTTCTTCCAGTATTTTGTAACCTGAGTATTATACTGTTTTTACTGCATCTCAATGATAATAAAGTATAGAAGGACGTGCGCGTTTGTGTACACACTTTCTAGATTTTAGATATTATTAATAGATACAAATTGGCAGGGGGAAAGTATTAAAGTGGATAAAACATTTTGTCACAACTTTATCAAAAGAATTTATTTTAATAAACACGCATATATTTTGTTAGCCTGGAATTAAAAGTTCTGAGGTTATGTGTCCTGTCTTTTGCATTTAGCGATACTTGTATGTGTAGGTTATTATTAACCTATAAATAGATTATTATAGTCTTTATGAATGCAGGAGAAAGTCAATCCACAATGTTGGTGTATAAGCAGGTATATGAGAAGTTATTATGTATGCATGCATGTTCATAGCAGTAATGGAACTGCTGGTTGAACTTCGGCACTGAACTTGAATTCATTGTGGCAAATTTCTTGCAGTTAGGAACAAGATCAGTAATACAAAAATATTCATATGTAAAATGTGTTTAGAGTTTCATTTTCAAAAAATGATGTCTGTATATCATTGGTTTCTAAACAGCATAAACTTTGCTAATCATTGCTATGTATCACAACAATATTATTTCTTTCTGTTTGTTTCTGTACCTGATTTCTCTTCTTGTTTACTTACTTCAAAGATGTGACAGCCTACTTTTCACTGGTACTGTTGGTCAAGAATAGGATGTTATGCTTGCAAAGAATACTAATTCTTATTAGTATACTTTCCATCTCAGTTCTTATATCTATTCTTTCTTATCTTATTTTCATTCATGAAAGAATCGTATCTTGTTCGGAAAATCTTCAGGAATTATTTAGAATGAATACAAGAAGTTTGCTATTTACACCTTAACAATGTACAGTTCATTAGTCTGTGTCCCCCCCCACACCTGAGTGTTATTTATTTATCTATGCCATATACATAAGCATAGACGAAAGTGTGCTATATTAAATGTGACACATTAACATTTTATAATAATAGTAACCCTCTTTTCATCATTTTTGGAAAACAGTTTTACATGTAAAAGTAAAATAGAAGAATGAATTGAATTGTGAGAGAAACTTATCAAGACAAACAAAACATGAAGTTAAATTAACAAGTAGTAGTTATTTCAGAATTTGTAATTCATAATAACCTTTAAAAAACACAAATACATCATTTCTATTTGATGAACAGGTATTGCTCAGAATTAACAAATTGTTCCGATAATATTCTGAGGATTAAGCACTTAAACATCTAATTAGGAGCAAAATTAACCTTTTATTGTAGCCTGGTTAAAAATAATGTTAAAATTAGGAACTCACTTATGCAAATAAAAATTTCTAAGATATTTATATTCAAATATATAAATTATTGTCAGCTTCCTGCTCCAATAATCACATGTCATAAGCAGCTTCCCTTCCACGAGCTTTTTCGTAACATTTTGCCAAAAGGTGTACATGTGTTTTTCGATGGTAAGCCGGAAAACAAAAAGAAACTACTTGGCTTATTTTTTGATTTCTCTTATTGTGAATCTTCTTTAGTAGCTTGAAAATGTTCAGTGAATTTCTATTTAACAACTCTTGCTATCAACTATTAAAAATAAAGAACTCTAACTTTACCTTTCCCCATCAAAAATGGGGATTTATGTTTGTCATAAACTTTGTGTTTCTTGCATTGTCTTCAGTTTTTTACAGGACAAATAATATGACTGATTTGTGGATTGTATAAACATAATAAATAGTCAGTTCAGTAAAACAGAACCTTAGTCTCTACCAGAATGAATGTTAGGATTAATTCCAGCAATAAGAATGTAAAAAGTTATATCGCTTGACAAAAATCTTTGGAACTATAAAAATAGTGTTGTAAAAAAAAGCAAAATTCATCGTTTGTACAAACTATTCTCATGAGAGAATATTGTCTCTATAGTATTATGTGCCATTTTACACATAATTGAATTCTTACAATCTTAATTTGGCTGAATTAGCTGTATACTGAAATTTTAGCAAAAATAGCTAAGAATATTACTCTGCCATATAACATATTTAATTGTTAAATATTGTGTTACTGCAGGGTAAAAACGTGAGTGATTTATTGGGATTTGAAGATTATTTTATGTGAGGTGTGTCAATAAAGAAACCAAACTTTTTAAATAGATGTTTTACAGTGCATGTGACTGAAATATTATGTAGCAGTGACCATTTATATAAAAAAAACTGCATCAAGTTATGATGGTTATTTCTTGAGCTCCAAATGCCAGAGTGAATGTCTGTAGAGCACTTGGCATTTTTTTTCCCAAGTTGAAGAATGAAGAACCTGAACGAACAAAATTTTGTCTAAAAATCCTGTTTCAATTTAGAAAAAACTGTTTGGAGACTTTTTGCCTGAGCCTTACGTGATGCCACAAGTGGTAGCAGCGTTTCAAATCAAGAAGAACACCCACCAAAGACGGTGCCAAGCCTGGACGACCTTTCATGTCAATGGTCAACAGTCACATTGGAAATGTGAATACTGTAGAAATTGTCACCTTACTATCCATGAAGTTTCCAAAGAGGTAGGAATCTGTCAAAGTTTATGCAACATGATCTTAAAAGAAAGACTAATGATACATTGTGTTGCATCAGAATTTGTGCCCCGTCTGCTGATAGATGAACAAAATTCTTGGCAATGCACAAGACAACTCTCCTCCCCCAGCAGCCTTACTCACCAGGTTTGGCTCCTGAAATCCACCCTGAAATGTCGTTGATTTTGGAGGATAGAAGAGATAAAAGAAAATGTGCCACAAGACCTGCACACTATCTCTCAAAACAACTTCCAGAACTGGAAAAAATGCTGGGAACGGTGTATCAACAGGGGAGGGGACTATTTTGAAGGGTGTAGGTAAAGCAATAAGTTTGTTTTTGAGAAATTTGGTTTCTTTTTGGACACACCTCATACAGCTTAGTTGATTCTTCAATCAAAGACAAGTAGGAAGGAATATTTTTCATATCATTTTCAAACTGTATAACTTACATAAGAATATATGTTCTCCTGGGATATCATCCAGATAAATTCTTCTATTCCAGGATTATCAACAAAATCAATATTTTCCTAGTGTCCCCTTCTACAGAGGACTTTGTGCTCTAAACATAATAAAAACTATCATTCCAAGGGAAATTATGAATCACTGCCACTCATATACGTTGTGTTGGTGGTGATCAATTAAAAAGTTGGGCTGTGATCACTAAAACATGTCTGAATTTTAAAAAAAAACAAACTAGTGACCAATTTAGCATAAGCTTACATTGAAAATTGAACCCCCTCTAAAAACACATTTTCTCTATTTATTGAGGGGAGTGTGTGTTCAAGATTTCAAGTTTCTACTATGAACAGTTAGGGTGGGGCGAAGTCTGGATACATAGATGGTTAGATACATAGATACATATAAGTGTATGAACACATGAATAACCTAAACCTTTGGTAGCAGTGATTAAACCACCACCCATATATGCTGTGTTGGGGGTGATCAATTAAAACATTGGGCTGTGATCACTAAACAATGTCTGACCAATTTAGCATAAGCTTACATTAAAAATTGAACCCCCCACTAAAACCCTATTTTGGAGGGGAATTTTCAAAAAAACAAAAAAGAGCATTTTCCCTACTCATTGTCAGGAGTGTGTGTACAGAATTTCAAGTTTCTACTATGAATGGTTAGGGCTGAGCGAAGTCTGTATACATAGATAGATAGATAGATAGATACATATAAATATGTGAACACATGAATAACCTAAACCTTTGGTAGCAGTGATTAAAAGTAATGGATCTAATGATAATTAAAAATAGTTTTTACAGATACCCAAGAATGAGTCTCTCAGCTTTAAGTATGTTTGGCTACAGATTGATATTGGGTAATGATAAATGCTGTGAAAAAAGCTTTTGCAAATGGTCATTCCTTCCTATGAGTTACTTTTGAATTCTGTTTATTCCACTGGCAGATCTATTACTAGTGATGTTCTATGTCAAATCCTGTTTATAAACAAGATGTTTTGCTGTGTGAAAAAATGCATTTTGATAACATGTTATATAAATACTAATAAGTAAATATGCAAATATATATTCCACTAGTAAAAAAACTATACATTTTTATACAAAATTAAATGACATTTTAAGTATAAAACATCATTCTGTACATGATACCAAATTATATGTGTATATCAACTTCATAAATGTGGTCGTATAAACATTCTATGCACATACACACATAGTATGTGATTCCTTTTTCTATTAATCAGTTTTAATTGATTTTCTATAAACTTAAAATAATCCTTTTATCAAAAGACAATTTATAATGTAAATGTTTATACTCTGAGTGATCTTCATACTTAATTAGATATACAGTGGTTAGAATATTTATCTACTCTATTTTGCTAGGTTTTTATCTTTAGAATATACAACCTGTAAATAAGCTGAATCATGAATGCTTTTTTGCTTGGGAAGAAGCAGGCAGGTGTGCATTAAGACAAAGTCACCTGGATTTCCTTAAGGGTCAAATATTGTTATGGTATTTATTAAAGATTGGATTTTTGTTCAGTTTTTAATGATAATTTTCGCAAGTAATTATGCTTAATATGACATGTTTCAATATTGAATCATTATATGTAGGAGAGGGCAGTGATACTTCAGACAGTGGGATAGGTCGGACATTACATTTCCTGAAAAAGGGCCACGAGATCTTGCATCAAAATCCGAGAGTTTGTTTACATTGTCCATGAGGAATTTCAAAACAACAAGCCCATAACTTCTTTCTCCAGGTCAGAATTTATGATTTTTTGAGGTTCCTATGTATTCTTTGGAGTGTATATCATAAGCTCTACCTATATGAATATGGCAAGCAATGATGTATGCATTATTATGGTGAATCTGTGTTACATGTAGAAGATATTGTTGTTGAAAGTGAATGTTAAACTCTGTTGTGTGAACTTTGAGTGTAGCCATTATTTTATCATTTTGTGGATGGATAGGTCAAGCAGGGTGATATTTCGTCATCTCCCCACTATTACAAAGTTATGACCTTTATAAAATGATAAAATTACTTCCTTTAAGTAATTATATTATCAACTCAAAGTGAAACACAACTCCTAATAACCATCAGGGAATATATATTTATATATTTGTATGCATTTATCTGTATTCTATAATAATAAATATGGTGATGATGATAATGGGAAGGAAATACAAGGACCAATAGGAAGAGGGATGAATCTGCTCTGAGAGATGCTTTTTGGGAAGTTAAGTCGAATGGAAGTTCAGTAAGGAATGCTGCTGATAAATATGGTGTTCCAAGAAGCACACTTCTGGACTACTTGTGGAAAACTATTATTTTTCGTTATCTTTCTTGGTTATATATAGATACCTACTGTAAATAAATGTATGAATTCATGTTACCTGGACATAAACATTATATAACTTTACCAATACAAGGTTGCCATACCAATCTACATATTAAGAAAGAAATATAAACAATATTTCATGATATGTTTATATATACTTACCTATACAGATATAATATACATAGATATGAATGATCACAGATGCAAATTTATACTTATTGGAATATATAATTTGTATTTATAAGTCTTGATAACTAGTAGTTTCAAATCACTTGTCTGATGTATACAATTAGGATAATTTGCATGAAGTGAATACTTTTCATTTTCTTCTAGCTTGGACAGATACATTCTTTACTGTAAATAGATTTCTTCCAATGAGACTGAGATCGTCACTAATATCTCCCTACCCAGAAAAACTTACTCCAATGCAACCCAAAATCTAACTGATGATTTAATTTAATGCTTCTGATTGCATCACCTCATAACTCCCTCCATTGGTGGGGTGGGGCCTGTAAAATGAGTCAATGTTGCAGGCCCCATATTCAAGATAGCCTTCAAATAAACATCTGAATTTTATTTTATTGCTGTGATAGTCTATGACAATCTTTTTTATTAACAAAACACAGAATACTGCTGAAGTTTGAAAATAATTTATTTAACAATAAGATAATTATATGAAACAGATTTTCCCCTGCAAACATCAAATTCTCATGAATCAAGAACATTGCTGATGTGACCAGTTATTTTCTTTGAAATGTAAATGTTTTTTCATTTTGTATTCTAAGCTTTTCTCAGACAATTGTATTATTTATTTGTGTTGTTGATGTTGTTACCACTGTGTTTCAGTTAATCCATTCTACAGCCTTCTTCAGATGTATAATTTGTATGGATAGAGAAAGGTCTCCTTTTTACGACACAAGATGGTCACTAATATACCAACCAGATTGGTTCATTCCAACAATGCGATATACACACATTGATATTATTTCCGACTGCCTATGTAACTGAGATGATTCTAAATTATACACAGGAGAATTCATCCCAGAGAGTGTAATGTGTGCCTTTTTAACTCCAGATATGATCTGCCATACAAGACTTTTCTAGCTTCACTTTGGATATGGCTTTCTTATGTTCCTTGAGTCTGACTTTAAGGGGACTGTTGGTTTCTCCCTCATATTCTGTTTTACATTTGCATGGGATGTTATAAATGCAATCATTTGTTAAACTCCTTCACTATAAGGGACAAACTCTAGTAAGGCAGTTGCAAAGAGTGGTTTTGCTATTGAAAACCACCCTGATGTTATAATGTCCACACATCCTTTGGATCTATTATTTGTTGTAGGTATATAGTTAGTGTTTCTATGGTTCAACTCCCTATCTACCATCTTAAAATCAAGAAAGGATGGATAGTTGTCACGCTGGTGGGTGCTACTTAAATCCCTTAATTCTTCTTCCAGTATTTAGAAGTTGAATTGTTCAAACAAAGCTGGGAATGGGAAATTCTCAAAGTTATAGACATTATGTTTCATTTTGCAGTTAATTTGAAATGAATTATAAATGTCTCTGTTATTGTTACCAAACACCAAAAAGAAAAGAATTCTCTTTAATTATTGATTAGCATATTTTTTTATATGGAAAAAACTTTTCTTGATTATTTGACAGAATTCCTATTCAATAAAAGAAGTTAGTTTGAGTTGTGTCCAGATATTTTTTCAAATATCTTTGGCACTAAAGAATTATGAGCTTTGACTGTCATCATGTTTGGGAGAATTATTTTTAATTAAATATTATTGAAACTTCCAGAGAAGAATGTTACAATCTGTGATTTCTAATAGCTTATACTATATTTCTCACAAGTATAATGACACTTAATTCAATTATGGAGATATATCAAGGCAGTTTTAACCCTCATATTCAACTGCTACAGATGGCTTGTGTATTCTATGTATTGTTTCTCTGATGTTCATGGAAACCCTTTCAGAAAGTTGCATCTTGTGTCACTTGAAGATTTTGTCATAGATTGCAGACAATTTGGTTAATTTTGTAACTTATTTTGATTGCAATTGATTGATGTGTTGCTTTCTTAATGGAAGATGAAAATGATTGATATAAAATACATATAATTTAGTATGAAAAAGACAAAAATGGAAAAAAAATGATGAGAAGTGAAGAAAAAGTAAGTGTTTTTTTTAATGAAGAAAGGATTGAAATGAAATATTAGAGGTAAGGAATCAAAGTGCGATTTGATGATGACTATGTCAGTTGCTGTTTGTAAACAACAAAGTACAGAGAGTAAAATTCAAATCCAAACTAAGATGCATGATTCTTTGGAAGTGATTCTAAGGAGGAAGGGATGAGATATAGTGAACAACTTGCAAATCCTCCCATGTTCAAGATTATAAATGCAAGTATTTCTGTTCAAATAATAAGTTATAAGCAGTTGATGGTGAATTGCATGTGCAAAGCATATCTATAAGTATTTCCTACTGATAAAATCACTTCTCTCGCCGAGCAGAACAGCTGTAACATGATAATTTATTTGAACTAGTATCTGCAGATACAGATAACACATTTCAGTTGGTCTGTTCTCCAGCCATCACCCAGCAATATCACAGGAGATCTTTGAACAGGACCTTTTGTTCCACTATGTTATTCTAATCCTTTATTTTGATTAATCCAGTGCCCTTGCAGTTTTCTTCATGTCTTTGATATGTCCCCTGTTATAGAAATTGGCTGGATGGTAAAAAAATAATGAATCTCTACAACTACAAACAATACATGGATTTATTTTATTGCAAGCTGTACAATCCAAATTTATTTTATTATAACTTAAAAATAGAGAATAATGAAGATAAGAAGAATGATGAAAAGAGGTGAATGGTGAAAAGGTGGGAAACAAAGATGATAGATATAAGAAGCTGAAAGACAGGGAAAATGAAGAAGCTGACAAATATTGATAATAAGGAAGATAAAGGAAGAAGAATTATAGACTATTTAACAAAGAAGGAAGAGGAGTAAGAAAACAAGAATAATTAAAAGATATTTAAAGCTACGGAAGTAAAAGCAGTTCTTTAAATGAAGATGGTTTGAGATATCTGTAAAAAGTGAAAGGAAGATGAAAACTAAGCTGCTGCCATTCTTGGGAACACTAAAGTACCTATCTAGCCTTCCTTCAGGAAACAAGAGAATGTTTATAATCAAAAATTCACAAACAAACAAACAAAAACTGCAGTAAAAATGTCTGCCTATTTGGCTTCTTATCCTTCCCACTGATGCCAACAACTTTCAAATTATTTTGATAACTGGATATTTTTAGGTAACCACTACAAATATATTGCACAAATATACTTATCCTTCTTTCTCTCCCTCTTCTCATTTTTGTTCCTTTTTATCTGATCTTTTCCTGACTTCCCTTTTCCAATCAATTCTCATAATTTCCTAGTCTCCTTATCCATTCCTTTTTGATCCTTTCAGTCATTTAAGTATCATTTCATTTTTATTTTTACTTGAAAGAATGAATACTTTTCTGTTTCTATCTACACCATTTTTTTCAGTACTTTTTCTTTTCATTCTTGCCATAATTCTCTTTCTCTTTTAATATCTTTCTATTTCTCAGTTTCTTCCTTTCCTTATTTGTAGTTTTCTTTATCTGCCTTTCCCCTTTCAGTTTCTCTTCTATCTATCTATCTATCTATTTATCTATCTATCTATCTATCTATCTATCTTTCTTGTGATTCAATATTGTATTTTATATTTTCAGTTTGATTTTATTCTTTTACTTTTATGTTTTATTTTGATTGATATTTTTCTTTCTTCCCACTTATTTCATCCATCTTGTTTTTTTCTTTGGCTGTTCCAGAGAAATATCTATTATATATCCACAGCTGGGGGCTCAGTTTCTTTTTCATAAAGTCTCTTCTGCACATTCAGTGATTGGTTTGTTGGTTGGTGAGGAGAAAAATCCCAAAACAAATAAAAATCATTACTCCGCTTTGCCGATACACCAGAAAGAATGTGACAATGATGAAGGCAATTCTGATGGCTGGAGAGAATTTTTCCTGACCATCATAGACCCAAATTTGTAATTCTTACTTTATTCATAGTTTTATATCATTGGAAAAGAAGGTACGTGTTTTGTTATAGAATATTTATCTATGTACTTATGTAAAAGGTGAAAGTGGGTTTCAGGTTCACTTCCAATCAAAAACATGTTCTTTGATTTTATCTGGAGTTTATTTGGAATTCAGAAAACAATTTATTGCCAGTCAAACCAACTGAACTCTGGTAATTGGTCCATTCCTTTCATAAATGTCTACTAAAACCACACTTCTTTTCATTCTACCTCATTTCAAAACTATTTCTTTTCTCTTACTGTATTTGTTTTCTTTTTCCCCCTCATTTCTGCCATGTCTTTGTTTTCGGCTTTGTCATCAGAGATTTTCTGCTGAATCTTCCATTGATGGGACTTTTAGTCTTGTGAATATTCTTTTCTTTTGTCAATTGAAAATGTATCCCAATTAGTATTTTGCATCTCATTGAAGATTATCAAAGAGTGATATGCATACAAAAATGAGTTTTCTTTTCTACAACATTGTCAGCTCCCAAAGGTTGTATGGAAAATCAACCACTGTGTCTGAGTGTTGACCCCTTATCCGTGTATAGCCTATCTAGAGGTATTCTTTTAATGATGATGAACTAAGAATTTTCTTGAATTTGCTTTGTAATTATAATTTGAAATTTGGCCACTGAGAATCCAACTGGAAATTGTTCTATTCCTCAAGTAAGTTGACTGGTTGTTAGACATTATAAAATGTCCTTTGCCAGTTGTCATATAATGTAATGTTAAGCTTAAATAGTCTGTCCACACATACAGATTAAATTATAATAATGATTATTTCAATTTTGTAAACATGCTATACATTAAATAATATATTGTTACATTGAAAATGATTAGAACAAAGTATGTTAGTTCTGCAGGAATACATTGAAGCCTTAGATAAATGAGTTTATAGTAAATAAAATTATCTCTGAAAGGAGAAAAAGTTCCTCTTGGATTTTGACCCGTAAAGTGAAAAAAAAGATACCTCTCAATTTGGAACCCCTAAAAATGAAAAAAAATGTTCTCCTTCGATTTTGACCAAAAGTGGAGAAAAAACATTCCCCTCGATTTTGACTACTAAAATCAAAAAATAAAACTTCCCACTTGATTTTGACCCCTAAAAGTGACAAATAAAATTCCCCCCTCGAATCTGATACTCAAAAGGAAAAAAAATATTCCTCTTCAATTGTGACCCCTAAAAGTGAATAAAACATTCCTCTTTGACTTTGACCTATAAAAGTGAAAAACAAAAGTTCCCTCTTGATTTTGACCCATAAAAGTGAAAAACAAAAGTACCCTCTCGATTTTGAGCCATAAAGGTGAAAAATAAAATTTCCCTCTCGAGTTTGACACCTGCAGATCCTCCCATCCACAGATTTCAAGTTTAGGAAAAATGATCAATGAAATAAAAGGAAGTAACCAATATATTTGAAAGCCGTAGTTTCATAAGACAGATGGAAAGTAATGGTCGAGTTCAGCAGTCTATATATAGGTTACAAGATTTAAAGTCACCTTTAAATTTTCTCCCACTCTTTCTTTCTAAATAAAATAAATAATATTTCAAATAAAATAAATAATATTTTGATTATCTCAATAGTCAAATTTAAATTCAAATTTCACAGCTGTAAAAAACGATGGTGCCTTTGTTTTTCAACTGGGGATCTGCTGTCTGCTTCAGTCATTTTAAAACAAAATTCTTTCTTTCTCTCTCTCTCTTAATTTACAAGATAAAAAGAAGCCTTCCTTATGAACTATACACCTGATGTAGGCAGTAAAATGTTTTGACTGAAACATTGTGGTAACAACATCAACATCACAAAGAAAGAGTTCAATTGTCCAAACAAAGCTGTTATTGACTCTACTCATAGTTATTGACTCTTAAGTGATCTTATAATAAATGCAATGTCAATTATCTCACAGTACATTCATAAGAGTTTTCCAACAGTTACTATCGCCTTTTAGGGTTTTTAAAAATATTTTCATGATAAAATTCATGGTATCCAATGTGAAATATAAAAATGACCAATGTTTTCTCCTGAGCTTTAAATTATTTTTTAGTATTCTTACCATGCTGAGCAATAATTGATTTATCTCTCTTTCTCACAATTATGTATGCTTCAGTTAATTCTGAAGGGACTTTCAGACTCTATTATGGGATGACCACCACTCACAAACCCTTGATTTTCTTTTTCTCTAGCTGGATTTCAAATTTTTCTCATTTTCCATATTTTCCTGCTAAATTCTATCCAAGATTTGCAATGCTTATCCTATTTTTCCTTCTACATTAGCCAATTCAATTAATAGTGTCATACCTATCACTTTTCAGCATTATTTAACCATTTATTCATTCAGCCAACACTCACATCTTTACCCACTCATCTTCTTTTCCTGTGCTTTTACTAACCCACCCAGTCATTCTCTTAAACTGTTACTTTCATTTTTTAGGCATTCTTTTGCTGCCAATTGTTTCCTTCCTTTCTGCATTCTGTTAATTTATTCCTTCACTCTTTCTATATTGATTTCATTCATTTCATTATTTGCTTATTTTCATGTATTCATTTCTTCACTTGTCCCTAGATCAATCACTCATTCTTCTTCTAGTTGAGTACTTTACACTCATTCGGGAACTTCTTCGCTCATCTGTTCATTCTAAAATTGGCTCTTCGATCAATATTTATTAGTTATTTTGACCTTCACTCTTTCAGTCATTCATTTTTTTCTATTTCCTATCTCTCATTCTTTTATTTATTTATTTCACTGATCTTCTGATTTCTTCATTTTCCAATTCATTCACTTATAATTTATTCATTGGCTTATTCTTTATCACAACACTCATTTGCATTGATACTCCCTCTTTTATTTGTACCTTCATAACTCATTCTTTTCCTTTGTTGCCTCAAGCATTCATCCATTTCTTCCCTACTTTTTCCTTCATAGAATTTATCTTTTTAATCTCTTCAAATATTCCTTTCCTTAGCATGTACATCTCATTTAAACAGGATTCACAGGGGTGTGGCATCAACATCTTGATAATCAATTTTCATAGCCCAAATTTAGAGAAAGAAGACAAATATAAAAAAATTACACCACATAGTATGTTTCTTTACATAAAATATTGATAGAAAAAATGCTTGGTAATTTTTTTTGTATATCAATATTATTCTAATTTATCCAGTTTTTGCTTCTTCTAATTCTTTATTTTTCTTCATATCTTTAATCACCACTACCCACAACACTGGTTTATTGCTGGGTTTAGGTTATTCATGTGTTCTTACATTTATATGTATCTATCTATGTATCTATCTACATATCTATCTATGTATCTATCTACATATCTAGCTATGTATCCGGACTTTGCCCAGACCTAACCGTTTATAATAGAAACTTGAAATTTTATACACACACTCCCCTCGATGAGTAGAGAGAATTTGTTTTTGTTTTTTAAAAATTCCCCCCATAAACAGGTTTTTAGATGGGGGTTCAATATGCAATGTAAGTTTATGCTAAATTGGTCATTAGTTTGTGCTCGCTTGTTTTTTCAAAAATTCAGACCTTTTTTAGTAGTGTTCACAGCCCAACAAAAGGCAGAGAAGTAACTTATTCCTTGATCACCCTTTTTTCCAACTTTTTAATTGATCACAGCATATATGGGTGGCAGTGATTCATAATTTCCCTTGGAATGCTAATTCTTTCTATTTTTTGTATCTGACTTTTTTCTTTTTCATTCTCTTATCCTATTCTTTTTCATCTTCCTCTTGTTTCTTTTCCCTCTTTTTTATTCTCCCCTCTTTCTTCTCTCCTTTATTAGCTTCCCTCTTTTTTCTTTCTTCTTTTTTCTTAGTTCATCTTTCCTTCATCTCCACTCACCCACACCTTTTCCTGCCTATTCACTCTTTTTTTCTCCTTGCCATTCCTTCACTTTTTCTCATTCACAAATGAAAAATCTGACGTAATAGTGATCAAGGCAAGCCCAATTGGGTGCGATTGGCTTTGAGCAATTTGTGGTCGGGAAGCCCCAGTGATGTAAAAAGATGCAATCATGCTGCAAATTTAAATCATTGCTTCCATTCAAAGAGAGAATTCTGGTTTCCTCCCTATCGGTTTGGCAATGTTTTTGCATTGGTAGGCATAAAGAAGGGGAGGGAAATTAGGAGAAGGTGCTGAGTGGGTTGCTCAAAGTCTGTTGGTGTTTGTTTATTTCAAAATTCTTTTTTAAAGAGTTTTTTCTTTTTACACATGAGTGTATTTTGTTCACAGTGAATTGGAGACTCACAAATTTAATTTTCTTTCTTTCTGTTACTATGAACATATGGAAAAATCAATCATACGTTTGCGTGCACACACAACTTTGTCTTTCTATCTCTTTTGTTTTCTCTCTCTATTTTTCTAATGAATGATAAACTGATCACTCATACATTCAAATCAACTGGAGAGTATTGATTTTACATATACACATATATACAAGCATGCACAAATGCACATTGAAAAATGCCTGTCATTCTAATATTTCTTTCACTCTTATTTATATA
>VCCN01000724.1:14618876-14630091 GCA_006491835.1 Architeuthis dux | reverse complement strand
TCTTAATTTTAGTTGCTTTTCATCGTAACTACTCAGACCATCCATCTACAGCCATTAGTAAAGAGCATGGATTGGAAATAAAGAATAATCTCTTGGTGCGACTCAAACTTGCATCCCTTTTGCCTCAGGAAGAAGAACAGAATAGAAACTTATTTTAATACCAATAACAAATCTTGCCCATTAGTGACTTATCTTTCTCAGCATCAGTGAATATCTACTCTGGGACTGAGTTCTGAAATGAGTATTTTTCATTTTAATGTTGTAACAATAACAAATCTACTTATATTTTTCTTTATTTTTGAATAAATATATCTATTTTACCTTATTCTTGTACAATAAGCAGTGTACCATTGTCTGCTGTCATAGACCTTGTCTAGTTATGAATCCAGAATCTTCTTATCTCTCTATAAGTTAAGTTTATGAGCTGGATATTATGTACCATCAGGAAATTGAGCTTGATACTTTGTCATCACCAATCCTGTGCCACCTTAAATACAACAGTGACAAAACTGTTTAGTGGTTTTTCAATAGATCAGTATTATCCCATTCTTGTTGTTGTACTGCAAAATAATAAATCATTGATTTATTTGAGCTTATTATCATCTATTTCATATTAACTCTTTTACTCAGAGACTTAGTGCACTGCTATCATAAACCAAGGATTGTAAGCTCAAATCTCACTAAAGACATTGTACATTGTATCAAGTCATTTTATAGATTATCTAAACATTTAGATTTTAAATAAAACTTTAGATGCCTAGAAAAATACTATTTCTATCCTACAAAGTTTCAGACACACATTGTACTTAGCTCCATTCCAGCTGCTTGTTAATTCCACAATATCTTGAATAATATGTGTTGTGGTCTCCAACACAACTACTGAACCACAACTCAATCCACCCATATGTATGCCTGTGAGTATAAAAATATATACATAAACACATACACATTCATTCACAAATATTCTGCCTCGGGCCAATCTATGGATCTATGTTAAAATTTCTTAGATTCTATAGATGGTTTTTGAATATGAACTTCATTGCTTCAGGCTGAACAAGTGCAGCAACATGCTGGTTGTTTTTAAGGGAGGAGAAAAAACCTAGCTCCAAATGCTTTGTAAAATTCAAATGGAGTCAACATAAAATAGAGAAATGCTTCCAGGCATCTTCAGTTATACAATAATTGAAATTTCTCATCTCTTGGAGATGTTTTGGGTTCTAGGAATGACAACTTGATACTCCAAACTTTCAGGCTCCAATCTTTCTTGAAAATCCTTTCTTCCAAATGAAATGCAGCACCATTTTTCTTGTTTTTCTTCTTATTTAAATTTTTTCTTTTGTTTCTCTTTATTTTAAAAATGTTCACCAAAAATTAAAAAGATAAAAAATAATGGAAAAATATATATGAGTGTTATCATTGAGCAATGTTTAAGAGCCTTCAAAAATATTTTTTTAATCTTTGAAAAATACTTCATAAAACTTTTTTTTAAATTCTTTAAAAATTAAAAGTGGAAGCTTTTGATATGAAAAATCAGATAAAGAAAGAAAAGAAGAATAAATAAATATATTCCAAATTATTTCAAAATAGAAAAACACATGAAATAGAAGGAATAAATAATTAAAAGAACAAACATTTCCAAATAAATATCCAAGTAT
This sequence comes from Architeuthis dux, assembly GCA_006491835.1. Lineage (NCBI taxonomy): Eukaryota > Metazoa > Mollusca > Cephalopoda > Oegopsida > Architeuthidae > Architeuthis > Architeuthis dux. Next base: position 14,628,436 of record VCCN01000724.1, on the reverse strand, counting down.
AAATACTATAAGAAAAATGCGGAACAAAAGAAAAAAGAAAATTCACATGAGAAGCTAAAGATAAATGGAGCAATAAAAATGCCATAAATAAAAATGCTTAAAAAATAAATAAATCCTTCTCACCATTTCCAAACTTTCATGAACCATGGAAGATGAAAACAAAATTTGTGCAAGTGATATATTTGTGTAAGAAGTGTGTTCACTTAGATTGAACACTATCAGTTAAAAAAAAACAAACTCTATCATTTCAAAAAAAGGGAAGCAAAGTAAAAGAAACTTCTGTTTTTGGACCTGAGGGCAAAATGGTTTGAGTTGATGGATAATGATGGGCAGGGGTCATGAAGTGGGTCGGTGTTGACAAATGATGATGGCTGTAGATGCAGAGTAGGGGTCGCAAGCAACAGTGAAGAATAGGCGTGTCAGGATTAAAAGATTCACAAGATCAGCTTGACTTGCCCCTACTTTTCAATCTGGACTTTTCAGTAGATTTTCGCCATCACTTTTTCTATAATTTTTTTAATTCATAAAAATACAAAAAGAATTTGCATCACAAAAGGGTAGAATAGAAAGAAAACAATTCCGAAACAGAAGATGAAAATATTAATTAAAAACTGAAAGAACAAAATATCCGTTTCAATCAAAAATACGGAAACCAATAATGCAAGGCATAGTCTCTTCCTTGGCAAAATGATAAAAAGACAAAACCCTACTAGGTCATTATAAATATGTAATATATTTGAGAATGGGTAAACATGATTGCCATATTTGTTCAGATGGGGAGATAATCCAAGCTTTATCTGAGATACTTACCCAGGTAATGAACCTCTGCCACCAGACTTGCGATATTTCCAAATTCGACACTATTCCAATGCCTGTGTTGGGTAAGTTTCTGAGATAAAGCTCAGATTATTCCCCTTCCAGCCAAATCTAGCAACCCTGTGGGTAAAGGTGTGTAGAGAAAATCATATCTATTTTTTCATTTAAAGTATTACAATGCCACCTGGCTCCCCATGAACTCCTCACAAGCCGCTGTACACCCCCACATTGTGAAAAGATCAAAGGACGAAGTTCTGGTGCTTTGGTTGAAGTGTCTCTGTGAACAGGCGTTGAAGTGACGAAAAGCAAAAATAAATGAAATCAAAAAGAAACAGGATCTGTAAGCAGGAACCACAACACTAAACAAAATGGGCGCAGTTTAGTATTATAGCTACATTGTAAATAGAACACCCTCTTATAAAACCTTTAAATATTTCCTTTCTCAAAACTGACAAATTTCCAGAAGGTTTGAATGGTCTAATCAAATGGTTTGAATGGTCACATGAGATTAGAACAAAAAAAATTAAAAGGAAAATAAAATTAATTATCATTTTAATACTCTTTAGTTCTTCAATGATTTTAAATAAATATTGAGTGAATGAAACTGAATCAAAGAAAATAAGAAAACAAAATTGTGCTGCAGGGTTTTAGAAGTAAGTAAATTATACCCTAGATTTTACAAGTGCATGAAAAACTACCTGGGAAAGGATTTCAAATTAAATCATGAATCCACCTAAGAAACACTGTTTATTTTTAAAGTATTAAAATGATAATTAATTTTATTTTCCTTTTAATTTTTTTTGTTCTAATTTCATGTGACCATTCAAACCATTTGATTAGACCATTCAAACCTTCTGGAAATTTGTCAGTTTTGAGAAAGGAAATATTTAAAGGTTTTATTAGAGGGTGTTCTATTTACAATGTAGCTATAATACTAAACTGCGCCCATACTTTCCATTTGTGATCAATAACTATGGATGTGAATTTCTCTTTCACTCAGAGCTTTTGCCTGTTTGGCTATATGATAAATCTTTGTGAGGCTTTAAACAGAATTTGATATGGGGGCCCTCAACCACCGTTTGGGGTCCCACATTGCCCTAAGCAGCTGTTTAGTTTGCTTATGCCTCAGGATGGCTCAACTGAGGGATGCTATGTAGTTTGTGAGTTATGTCAGCCAATTTCTTTTTTTTACCTTGCCATTCTCTTATCTGAAATCCTTCAACCTTGTTGACTTTCATTTCAAAGTTTCTCTTTTATGAATTGTTTACTCATCTTTTTCATTTTAAAAACTTTTCATTATTGTCTTAGACTTTTGGGGTAATCTTTCTTTTTTACTTTCTCTTGGTATCTTTGGTTGTGGTTGTTATCAGAAGATAGGATCCATGAATAAAGTGGAAAATTAAAGCAAAAAATAAATGCACTAATAGTGGCGGCTACAGCCATGCTACAAATTGGCTATTAGGGTCAGTGGACTGTATGCAAGAGTAATTGAATATTTCCGGGTACTTGAACAATCAGGAATCAAGCAGTAAGTTTTGAACACACTTTTAAATGCTATTCTAAATCATGCAAAAAAGCGTGGCTCAGTGATTCCCATTTGATTCCATTAGCAGACCAACCCCAACTTGATAAATATCAGCCATGTGAGAAACACAATAACTGGCTCGGTAGCTTCCTCACTCTCTTTTCTGTCTATTTCGGATGAAATGGCTATTTATCATATGGAAATACATAAACCTTCACTTGGTCTACTGCATAAGGCTATCTTGATAATTAGATCAACATTTCTTTCTTTTTTTTCCTTTGAAAGTAATTAACAAGCTGCTATCTGCTTTAATCAGTTTTCAGTATTTTAATAACAAACCTAGATTATTTAGAATTTAGGAAAAGAAATCACCATATTCAATAAGAAGACCCAGATATTTTGCCTGAAAATCAAATTCACCAACATGAAAGCTGCATAATTAATTTTAATGAATAAGCATTGATGTCAAAACCTTGGACTATTTAACCTTTCCTTCAGTTCACAACAAATAAACTGTGTATTCTAGCACATGAATAATTCTTTTTTACTACTTGAAAGAATATTCTGTATTCAATTACTAAACTCTCTTATAAAGTATAAACTTATTTTGGCTAAAGTGTATGTGATAATTAGTTTCACCAGTTTGGGTAACAGGTATGAAAACTAACATTTGTTGACCTTTGTTCAACAATTATACTCAAAGAATTAATGCTGTAATTTGATTTGCACTTTTCACCATTTGTAAAATGCTGTTATGGGTCTGCTTTGAATGAACTATTTGTTTTCACAGGATTCTTAGACAATGAACTGTTACAGTAATTTATTTAATAACATGGCTATAACAAAGATAGAACTGATTTCTGGATTGTGGGGCTTTCTTCAACTTGATTTTAACTTGATAATGAACCTCATTAGCTTTGTAACAAAAGTGGAACCTCACACATCTTGGCTTCCTATCCTTTGCTCTGTCCTTTCCAAAAGACCTTGAGTTAGTTGCTTTTAATATATTTTGCTCATTGTGAATTTAAAAGAAATTAATTTGCCTGAAATCAAAATTTCTCTTTTTCTTGTTTTTATGTGAGATATTTATTTATCACTGAGATATTTCTTCTGGGAGTTGTAATAGTTATTGATACAAACTAGTAATTCAAATTTTAAAAGAGTTCTTTGGAAAATTACTTTTAAAACTCTGGCTCAAAATCAAATATTTGTTGATAATGAAGCTGGAAAATCTGCCCCTCTATAGCCTTTGACCTTCTCTTTTTTTCTTAACATTATCCTTCTCTTTAACCTATATCTTGACCTTATCCTTTTTCTTGACATATAAAAATGTCATGACAAGTTTTAGTCAAAGATCTGGAAAGGTAACCTCAGAGCTTGAGGCTTTTAGTGCAATGCTCTTAGCACAGAGCTGTAATCTTGGGAAAAAATACTTGTTAGCAATACGAATTAGTCTAATAATTTCATGATTCCTGCAGCTTGAATCCCCGAATAAAGCTGTTTTTGTTAACATTTCTTTCTATTTTTGAAGAGTAGGCAGGCAATTGAAATAGGAGACACTGTGGATGGTTGCAACAAGGAAGAGTTGCAACAAGTCTTATTCCTCCAATCAGAAACATGCTAGAGTGATAACACTGATACTGCAGATGCACAGTTAGACCCCTTCCCCCCAAAAAGGAGGACAGAAGACACATTCATCATCTGCTGCTGCATTTATTGAAAGATTTGTCATAATGTCCAAAAGTTAATTGGTGAAATTTAATGTATTTTTAACATGTTGCAACTGTCCCTGATTAGTGTTGCAACCATCCCCAGGGTGGGAGTCAATAAATATTGTGAACGATATGTCATATGTAATAATCTTTAAATAATATGGGTAATTAGCAGACAGATATAAGTTTAATATATGAAAAATTGGTTGGTCTAGTCCAAATAGTCTGTGAGATAAATGCAAAAAGCATTGCAACCGTCCCCAGTCAACCCTGCCTAATGGAATTAAATAACCGGTTCTAGAAAACATTTTGTTAAGATACCCTTCCTGTTAACCATTACTAATTTTCGAATAGTATTTTCTTTCATCATAATTTTAGTTGCTTTTCATCGCAAGTTACTGAGACCATCAGTCTACAAATCGAACATGAAGAATAAGCTCTAGGCAAGATTTGAACATGTGCCTTTTACCTCAGGAATCTGCCTATGCATGGCCATACTCTACCAATAAAGAGCAGCTAAAAATTAAATGAAAGAAAATTCTAGTTGAAAATTAATAATGGCTAACAATGCTTCATCTAATAAAAAATAAATCAGGATAATATTACTACCCTTCCTTTTAGTTTCTCCTGGAATTCCCTAGGATTGCAAAATCTTGGTTTGTGAAAATCGTCAATATATAATGAAGAATGAGCTTTATATATTTGAAAAAATATATATTTATGTGTTGGTATAATGACAGATATTAACAGATTAAAAATGCAAACAGAAGACATGCTTCCAGATCCTTTATTCATACAATGACTGCGGTCAACGACACACACATGTCTTCTCCGACCGCCTAATAAAAACATGGCGGCTCATTCACCAGAAAGTAAAACAGCGCCCCTTACCAGAAGTTGATAAGAACTCTCCTGCCTAAGGGGAATAACTCAAAATACTTACTTAACAGCACTTCCCCACTTTTCTTTTTTTTGGAGGTGTGTATAATCTTTATGATGATAAAAATGTTTTGTGTCCCACTAAATATATAAAAAAAATAAACATCATCTTTTTTGACAGATTGTCTTTCATGCTTTCTTCAGAGAAAGTAATTTCTGCTTGATCCAGGAATTGGTCACAAACAGATTGTTGTTGACAGCATCCTTAAAGATGACATTCGAGGTAGAAATCGAACTTACATTTTATAGTATCAAGAATTACTACCGTGGGATAAGTAACTACGGTTACCTCGAGCACTTAGTTAAACAGTGATACTTGTTAGCTCTGTCCTATGTATATTAATTCAGAGTTGGTCCGTTCCCGGACATTGATACTCCTAACATAGATCCGCATACCACCTTGCATGGTATCATGGTATTATGTTTTTTTAGTAACTATTACTAAAAGTGGATATAATTAAAATGATTATAAAGTGATAACACTACACATTGAGAATGAAGGAATTTAGTAGTCACACTTTTCTGAGTAAAATCTCTAAAATTGCATACCTTCTGTAATGATTTCTTTCAATGTTGACCTTCCAATCTTCATTGAGCCTCAATCCCTAAGCTGTTTCCTTGGTCTCTCTACAGGCTTCTGTAATCTGGCTACTTCAGATCCAACATCTGGCGTCTTCAGAATATACCACCTGGCTACTTTAATAGTATTGACCTCCATGGTCACTGTGGAGTAAGAGATCATATAGGAAATGAGCGATTAGTTCCTAGTGGGTGTCCACTGCAATTGCATAGGATTTACTCCGAAAATGTTTGCGCTACCATATGATACTGCATTAGCTCCAATCAACCTTGTCTCAGCTCAATGAGGGTTGAGAGGGTTCAGGATCCTTCTTCCTCTCATATTCTTTCTTCTGTGTTTTCTTTTGTAATGTGTGGTACTTTGATCATATTTTTTCATATTACATACGATAGGAGTCCTCATTAGAATTCTGGATCTTTTGATGTGCTGTTGGGACCCTTGACAGTGGGATAACTCCCGGTGTAACCAAAAACTTACATGGTGCAGGACAGCCTTTTGCTATCTGGCCTGATTTCCAATACCGGTAGCTAGTCCTGGTGTCTGTGGAAGGGCAATCTCACTGGATATGCCTAAAACTTCCGCAGCTAAAATAAGCTCTCCTGATTTCCTTGTCACAGTAACAATTAATATGACCAAGGTGGTTGCATCACAGCATAACAGTAATGGGCTATGTGGCCAATTTCTTTGCTGTTGTAGCAGCAGACTTGTCTAGGGTAGCAATCACTAGCCAAATGACCTACATGTTATCTTTTCTCCATTTTTGGAGATTTGTGACAAACCAGATCTCAACTGGTGTTTCAAATACTTCCATTTTCTGATAAGTTTTGTGTTGTTTTTGTTGTCAGCTCTGTGTTTTTGTTTAAGTACTGGTACCTTGTCGTTTTTGTCTCCTTCTTTCAATAGTGGGACCTGTACCAGCTCCTCAGAAGCTTCCACTTTTGTAATAACATCACTGGTGTTGGCCTTTTTTGGTTTTTGAAGAATTGTCTGGCCTATTGTCTGTTTTGTTATTTTTAATAACTCTTTCAGAAATCTTAACTTTTTTATTCAAGATGTTCAGTCTTTTTATCATAACCCTTACTGATTTCTTCAATAATAATAAGCCTTTCACCAGTATTTTGAGAAAAAAAATTGGTATTACATTCCGCTTCACAAGGAGATTCGTTATAGTTAATGACCGATTCAAGGATCTTTTTCTTCTGTTGCAAATTCATTGAATGTGGATGCTGCAAGATGTTCAGGTATTAATTTTAAAATCTGAGTATTCCGTTTTTGTAGAGCTTGATGGTCAACTTTTAAATGTTCTAACTCGTTAAAAACTTTGGAATATTTGCACCTGCATTTGCACCTGCTCACATGTATCCTGCTCAGATTTTAATATGTTTATATTCGGAATCTTTATTTTCCAAATCTGTTTTCAGTCTCGCTACCTCTTCAGTAAGTTCCAAGAAAGAACTCTCCTTGACTTTAATTTACGACTCATTGTTTACATCAATCGTAGATATGGATTTATTTTTATTCCGTTTTCTGCTTCATTTTTGCATCAATGTTTTTTCAACTTTCTGTTCGGAAGTCATTTCTTCGTTATTTATCTTGGGTTTGTTAGTCATAATCGTAGCATCACTGCTCATTTCAACTTTTGATATACAAGAAATAAGCCATGTTCCATATTTAATGTTCCGATCTCTTAATAACAATATGGCAGCTCGGTCACCAGAACGTAAAACAGCATCCCTTACCGGAAGTTGATAAGAACTCTCCTGCCTAAGGGAAATAACTCAAAATATTTACTTAACGTATGTTTTACTAATAATTACTATTACTTGAATATGTAGTGAAAGACCAAAAATCTAATTTATAAAAAAATACATACTATGAGAAACTGCCTACTCGGCTATGTATGACCAATATGTAGGAAATGATGGGCTACAAAAACTAAATTTATGATCCTAAATATATATTTACTTGAATATTAGAACATACTGATCATATATTGATTCAGTGTCAGAATTCTCCCCTGCTAATCATTATGTAACATTATAATGTCTTTGGGTCTCCTGAATGAATGAAGACAACATATAGAAATTACTGTCATCAGCAAATGCGGCAGAATCTTTAATTAAAATGAATACAGAAGAAAAAAACAGAGAGAAAGGAAAAGATGAAGATAAAAAGTATGAAAAGTAATTTTGATACAGAAATTATATCTTATCTCTCATTGTTCAATGTTGATGACAGCAATATTATGTTCATGTTTAGTTTGATGGTTGAGGGGGTCCTGGTTGATAATTGTAGTCAGGGAGGGATGCAGTACAGTAAGGTTGGTAATTCTTTTAATCTCTGCAATTAAAAATAAGAAGCAGACAAATAAATAAAAGGCAATGCATTTGTTGCATTGCGCCATCTTTGGTTTGTTGTACTTAATTAGGGTAGGATCCAAGAAAAAATAGACAAAGGAAATGAAAGAAAGAAATTGAGTGTTAGAAATGAAAAGTACTATAATGGTAATGCTTCAAAGGTATGATGATAGCCTAGGGATAGGAGAAATTGGTACTTCAGAACAAAAGAACTTTCATCTATTTTTTTTACAAATTGTACAACATAATGAATACAAGAAGTTATGCCTGCAAAGTAGTGTGTGTATTTTGTAAATATATATATACGTGTGTGTGTGTGTGTTATAGTAGTAGTTTGCTGAATACTGATACTGAATACATATTACTATTTATGCAGTATATATAATTCACCTAAACCCAAATACATGTCCGTCTGGATTTGCGTTTGCAAGGATGATATTTACAGACTATTTACTTTTCCCAAGGTCACCAGCAGAAAATATAACAACATATTTTTACTCTATTTAATAACAATTATAGAAATTATCTTTATTATTATAATGAAAATCTTCTCAATACTATGATAACGATATTTGTACTGATGAAAACTTTGGAGTATATACAATTATTAAAGTTAAAGCAATTAAAAATATGTATTAATGATGATGAAAAACATTTTAAACAATTCATTTGCAATTTTAATGTTTCACTTTAAGTTTGCCTTTTTCTCTCTCCTATTCCTAAACATTATGTGTTCTATAAAAGTGCTAGAAGTGTACCAATAGAGACAGTGATAGCAATCTCACAGATAGTAATGATCAAGACATTCTGAAAAGTGCAAGCTATTTGATGACTTAACTGATTGTATTCTCAGTTCCTTTCTACACCCACTCTGTTTCCTGTAAGTCAATCAATGATGCCCTGATGTGAGCTCTCATTCCTTCTGCTTATTTCCCCCTGTCAACAGGCATTTAGTGTCTGGTAATGTACCAGTCTTCTTCAGCAGCTTCTAGTGCCAATCACTCTCAAAAGAAGACGATTATTGGACTCTTGTAGCTTAGAATAGTAATTTATATTACATGAGTATCATAGGTTTTACAAGCACAAAACTAAACTTTACAGCAAAGATATGTTATTCTATTTTTAAAATGTTCCTTGTATTTGTTAAGCACCAGGTTCAAACATTGACTAACAGTGTATGTTTGCTCAGTTTTAAGATTCTTTAAAGCTAAATCTTTCCACTTCTTAGTGACTTTAGTGTTTTCAAGCCTCACCAATTAAGAGAGTGTTTTGTTTGAAATCAAATATCTTTTTTCACCAGGATAGTAATTTGATAATAAGCTTCATGAACATAACTCAGCCATCTGGAGAAAAGAACTTTTATGGTGTACTTTTCTTGTGAATTAAAAGTTAATAAGTTGCACCTCAGCCAACTGCTTAAATTCCTCAGTTTTCTTTGGCTTAGGTTTTCTAGGAACTTCATATTTTCTTGTCAGTGGAGAGAACTATTGTCCCAGCTTGAAATAACAATTAAAAAAATCACTCCAGCTTTATATTGAAGAATGAAAAACTAGCTTAGATGTCCAGTTTTCAACAGAAACACAGAATCAACAAGAAACCTTTTCCAAATTGGACCCAACTTGTTTGCTTTA
>VCCN01000724.1:14606475-14618470 GCA_006491835.1 Architeuthis dux | reverse complement strand
TCACATGACCAAGGTCTTTTGGCAGCATGCTGTGTTGGGGGTCATCAATTAAAAGACATTGGAAAAGGGGATGATTAATAAATAAGTTACTTCTCTTGCCTTTTGTTTGGTGGTGATCATTAAGAAAGTCAGAATTAAAAAACTTAATTAATTTTAAAAAGTGTGAACACTGCAGGACACAAACTAAGGGACCAATTTAGCATTGTAATTGAACCTCCCACTAAAAACCTACTGGGGGGAGGGATTTTCCAAAAACAAAAAAGTTTTTTCTAGACATAATAAGGAGTAAATGTTTAAAATGTTCAGCCTTTTAGCTCCATTTGTGCGGCTTGTACATATGATACATAGATAGCCAGCTAGCCAGATAGACCAACTGTAGAAACCTATTTTAATGTTGACAGTTTTGGTTGGCAGTTACTAAAACTCAGTACATCCCTGATCTGAGATTATAATGGCCATTTAAGTGAGATTTTCACAATGGATGAATTTGGGACAGAGTTGGGTGAGTAAAGGAGGGCCCATTTGTCAGACAGGCAGATTCTTATCCTCCATGATGAAAGATTTATTGTGGCACTTATTATCAGGATATAAAATCCAGAGGCATGCAACAAGAGTTTGGCTTAAGTGACTGTGCTTCTCATTCAGTGGGTTGTGCCACCTGCTGAGTTTGCAGTAAACTAAGAATACACTGTTCCTTCATAATAGTCTTGGTGCTGTAATAAGGCTCCGTAAAAATGTTTGAGTTGACTAATGAAACAAATTGGACATGCTAGAGGGACCTTCAGTGAGTAAACATAACTTGAGTAGACATTCCATTCCTGACGGATCCATGTACAATTACCTCTCCGACATTGTAGCTATCTGTCCACACCATACAATATCTTCAAAATTTCTCAGTCTGTCCACATGATATCTCCAAAAGTTCTCAATGAATTTCAATGAAACTTTGTGGAAAGGTGGGCAATAAGCTGCGAAAGAAGTCAGGCAATTTTGGAGGGATCCATTCACAATTATTTCCGTATGTCCTAGCTAACTGTCCACACCACACAATAGCTCCAAAGGTTATTTGTCTGTCCACACAATATCTCCAGAAGTTCTCAATTAAATTTTGTGGAAAGGTGGGCAATAGATTACAAAAGATGTGATTAAATTTCAGAGCAGACTCATCAACAATTACTTCCCTATAGCCATCAGTCCACACAGATTTTACATTTTAAAACAAGAGTTTATGACATTTGATTGTGAATATGTCAAAACTACTTGCTCTGAAGCATATGGTTCTTTTGTAAACTTTTCTCAGCATGAAATTTCCTTTCTAATGATATACAATATGCTCATATTTGATGATTTCTTTTTTCTGACTAGGGAACCATAGCGAATATCCACCATTACGAAAAATGGTGCTAAATTTCTTTGCAGCTGATCAGGAATGTCTACTCAAGTTACTTTTACTCGCTGAAGATCCCTCTAGCATGTCCAATTGGTTTCATTAGTCAACTCAAAAATTGCTACAAAGTCCCATTACAGTGCCAGGAGTATAATCTTAACAGACTAATTTTTGACATCACACAGGGACTGAAACCCTTAGTGATGCTAGTCAACAAAGGAATGTTAATTTAGTGAAATTCTTCATCCAAAATGAAAGATACTAACCAGTTTTTTTCAATTATGGATGAAAAGCTTTGTTTATTAGTTGCCTTTCAGGAAAAAACCCAGAAATATTACAAAACCTAGGGCTTATTCACAGTTTTTGGAGAGATTGTAAAGATAAATAAAATCATACCAAAGTAAGACTGTCACAATTTTATAAGATTCTCTGAGAGAGAAGAGAGTACACAATGGGAACAAATTATATATATTGGTTCTATTTATCATTTGATGACAATGCTATTGTTCTAAGATAATGCAAATAAACCAGGCATATTGTTTATTAGTCAGATATTACCTAATTACCTACTAGTACAGTGATGGTGAACCTATGACATGCTGTAGGTTTTTAGTTGATATGCAATGGACTTCATTTTATTATCCTAGTTTAGTAAGTATATTTTGAAACTTCAAGTTATATTTTATTAAACTCTTAGTTTTATAAATATATTAGAAAAATAGGCCATATAAGCATTTACCTAAGACTAAAATACATGTATACCCGTAAGTGACACTCCGATAACAGGATTATTAAAAGAAATTAAATGTTGATACACCGTGCTAAAAACGTTTGCCATCACTGAACTAGTATCTGTCTGAATTTTTTATATGAGGTGTTATTATTATACAATGATTCTCATCTTGGCTGTTTTTATCCTAATGATTTGGCCACAGAACCATTGGCCTGTCTTCAAGTGTCTGTTCTATGCAGTAACCTGTTGAACAGAACTCTTTATATCACACACACACTCTCCTCAGTAGGGAAAATGTTTTTTGTTTTTATAAAATTCTTCCCTAATTAGGTTTTTAGAGAGGGGTTCAAATTGTTTAATGACCACAGCCCAACGTTTTAATTGATCACCTCCAACACAGCATATATGGGTGGCAGTTTAATCATTGCTACCAAACATCTAGGTTGTAAGGTTGGTTTAATGACAGATATTAACAAATTAAAAATGCTAACAGATGTATTCACAGATCATTTATTCAAAATACTTACTTAACAGCACTTCCCCTCATTTCTTTCTTTTTCCTGATGTGTGCATATAATTATTTTTTTAATAATAAAAATGTTTCGTTTTGTTTTTGTCCCACTAAATATATAAAAAGAAATGAACATCCTATTTTTCAACAGATTTGTCTTTTACTCCTTGATCCATGAATTTGTCACAAACACATTGTCTGTCCATCTGTTGACAGCATCCTTATAGATGACATTCAAGTTCATCTATTTCAGTAGAAGCCAAATTTACATTTTATAGTATCGAGAATTACTACCGTATGATAAATAACTTTGGTTACCTCAAGCACATAGTTAAAGAGTGATACTTGTTAGCTCCATTTTATTAATTCAGTTTTGGTCCGCCTCTGGACATTCGACTTTACTGAGTAAAATCTGTAAATCTACATACCGCAGCCTTAATCCCTAGGCTCTCTCCTCGGTCTCTCTACAGGCTTCTGTATCCAACCTCTGGTGTCCTCAGAATACCACCTTCCTAATTCCTAATGGGTGTGCACTGCAATTACAAAGGAGTTACTCCGAAAATGTTTGTCCTGCTTCAATCTCCCCAGTCTCAGCTCCCCGACTCAATGAGGGTTGAGAGGGTTCTTCCTCTGATATTCTTTGTTCGATTTTTTTTAATATTTTACATAATAGGATAGTCCTCATTAGAATTTAATACAGTTTTCAGATCTGTTGATGCACTGTTGGGACCCTTGACAGTGGGCTATCTCCCATGTATCCTTGAACTTTCATGGTGCAGGACAGCCTTTTGCAATCTGGCTGGATTTCCAATACCAGTAGCTAGTCCTGGTGTCCGTGGAAGGGCAATCTCATCGGATATGCCGAAAACTTCCGCAGCTAATATAAAGCTTCCTGATTTCCTTGTCACAGTGACGAACAATATGACCAAGCTGGTTGCATAAGTAGCAGCATTTCACAGCATAACAATAACGTGCTTTGTGGTCAATTTCTTTGCAGTTCTACATGGTGGCATTTGTAACAGCGACTAGTGTGGTTTGCTCATCTATAAATTTTCGGGTTTCCAACTCCCCGATATTTTGAATCAGGGATCATACGATCCAAGTCGACATATCGATGGCAATGACATTTAGAGTCATCAGGTCTTGCGGGTTTCGAAAAGTTCATATTTTTATATATCTGCGCATTCTCCGGTGGATGTCCTTTAACTCCTTGTTTAGGAAATGCTGATAGTCTGTCAGAGAGAATTATCTTTTCTACATTTTTGGAGGTTTGTGTTAAACCAGATCTCACCGTATTCGGTTTTTGTAGAGTTTGATGTTCACCTTTTAAGCGTTTTAACTCGTTAAAAACTTCAGAATATCTGCTCTTCCACTGTTGTACATTGTGCTGATACATCTGCTTGCATGTATCTGATTTTAATAAGGTGATCAGTTCTTCATATTTGGAATCTTTATTTTCCAAATCAATTTTGAGTTTGGTTACCTCTTCAGTAAGTTCTGAGAAAGAACTTTACTCAACTTTAATTTCCAAGTCGTTGTTTACATCAATCGTAAATTTACTTTTCTTCTGTTTTCTGCTTCGTTTTTGCATCGAATTATTTTTTTGTTCGGAAATTATTTCTTCATTATTTTTCTTCATTAGTCGTAGCATCGCTGCTCACTTCAAAAAGTTTGTCTAACGTTTGATATAAAAGAACTAACCAATCTTCGGTATTTAAATCCGTAAGGACGTCCAGATCCCAAATTGCTTGAGAAAAATACAGTCGGTGCGACTTTTGTATTTTCTATTTTACATTTACTGGCCCATTCAGCTATCTCTTTTCGACAGTTACATTAATTCTATGGCAAAAAAGCTGGTAAATCCATTTCAATGTCAACATGGCCTTCTTCGGTCATATTTGTTTTCTTCTTCTTTTTGTCTCCGGTAATATCGGCCATTGTTGGTTTTTCTTTTTCGTCTCTGGAAATATCACTGTTCATCTGTACAGTATTTTCTGTTTTAAAATCGTCTGTCAATTTGGTTTTCAACTATGCTCTGCTACCAATGTAAGGTTGGTTTAATGACAGATATTAACAGATTAAAAATGCAAACAGAAGATGTATTCACAGATCCTTTATTCAAATAATGACCGTGGTCAACAAGTTCTCTGATCTCATAGTGATCATAACAATATGACTGCACATTCACCAAAAGGTAAAACAGCACCCCCTTACCGGAAGTGGATAAGTGCTCTCGTGGGGAATATTTATTTATCATAGGTTATTCATGTGTTCACACATTTATGTATCTATATATCTATCCATGTAGCTGGACTTTGCCCAGCCCTAACCGTTCATAGTAGAAACTTGGTACACACACAAAATGGCTTTTTTGTTTTTTGAAAATTCCTCCCTAAATAGGTGTTTAGAGGTGGGTACAATATTATCTATCTATGTAGCCAGTCTTCACCCAGCCCTAACCGTTCATAGCAGAAACTTGAAATTGTGTACACACACTCCCCTCAATGAGTAGGGAAAATGTTGTTTTTTTTTTTTAAATTCCCCTCCAAAATAAGGTTTTAGTGCGGGTTCAATTTTCAATGTAAGCTTTTGCTAAAATAATTACTAGTTTGTGCCAGCTTGCTTTTTGAAAATTCATACATTTTGTAGTGATCACAGCCCAACTTTTTAATTGACCACCCCCAACACAGTGGCGGTGATTCATAATTTCCCCTGGAATGCTAGTTTCTTTTATGTTTTACCTTCATGTCTTTGCAACCACCTCCTATTCTTCTTCATCTTTGTGGATGTCAAGGTCTTCTCCACAGATGAAGTGTGTAATGGTATTAATTCTGTGATGGAATATTTTTTGCATCGATCCCAAGATGTGTGATGCAAAGGGCAAATCTTAAAGAGTCATATCTGCCATCTTCAATTTCTATTGCCATTTTTTGTTTTAATATGTCTTCCATTTTGCTCATCCTTGCTTTTTATATCATGTATTTCATTTGACATTCCATACCCAAATTCTATGTCAGGTTTTTTATCCCCTATTTCTGTTATGGCTATTTTCTTCCAAGAATGCTTTATTCCCCTCCTCACCTCTTTTCTTTTTCAAGTTTTATGGCTTGATTTTCCACTCCATTCTCTTTTTTCTTTTTTTGATTCTCTTTTTGCTTTCATTTCTCTTCACAATTTTTCTTTTTCTTTATCATTTTGCTTCTCTCTCAAAATCTTTCCCACTTGCTTTTTCTGTTTCAAACTCACGGTTCACACTTGCTTTTTTCTCCCCTTCCTCCCTTTCTTCCATTTATTTCTCTTTTTCACTCCTCTTTCCTTTTACTCCATGTTCCTTTCTTTCCTTTTCTTGTGTTCTTTTTTCTTCATTTACCTTTGTCTTATGTTTTTGTCACACTAAGTTTTATTTCTCCTTACATCTTAACTTTTCCACTTGCTTCTTTCCTCTTCCTTCCTTTCTTTCCCTATCCATATGTTCTCTCTCTTTTCCTTTTCTTTTGTCCTACCTTCTGTTCTCTCTCTCTCTTTTTTCTTCTGTATCCCTTTTCCTCTCTTCTGCTCATTCTCATTCCTCTCACTTCTTTTTCTTAATTTCTTTCAGGGTAGGTTTTTCTTTTTATCTACTATGAATGTTTTATTTCTTCACACATCAGCCCCAATTATCCTTGTTTTCTAATCAACAATATTTCCATGTCCTCACCATTTTTTCTTCCTAATTTTCTGATTCCTAATTAGATCTGAAACAAAGTAAGTGGCATGTGTGAGAGCCAAAACATATGCTCAAGCAGGAGTCTTCGCGAAATATGTTTTTTTTTAAATAGCTGCACTTAAAAGAGATTCTAAATGACACAAAAAGAGTTGCACAATACAATTGTGAAAAAGATAAGTAATAGGATTGTTATACAAACAAATACTGATCAGGTTAATTCATCTTTCTTTCTTTGTGGGTTGTTGAGGCACAAAGACTTGATAAATGTGTTTATCAGAAGTTCAGGTTACATTGTGTTGCCGAACATAAAAGGAATTAGTTAAAGAACTAATAAAGATGTAATATGCCAATCAGTTCCCAGATATTTTCTGAGAACCATTTATGATCTTGTAGCAGAAAGACAAGCAGTTTTTCAGATTGGGGCATGTTCTTAAAGATGGAAATGTACATGCCTATCTCCAATCATCTATTGACACACAAGGAAATGTCAAAGATGAGTCAAATATGTATGTAACTCAGAAATAAAAAAATTAATGCAAATATGAAACAATAATGAAAAGCATCTCAGTATGATGTAAGACTATTTTTTAGAAAGAAGACAATGTAAGGAAGAAGCAAAATGTTGAGTTTAATACATTAACTTGGATTTGATGTGAAATAACTTTTTAACAAATTATTTCCACTTTTTCTCTAATATGTATTTCATATGCTGCATATTGTCTTACTTTCGGATGGAGTATAAGAACATTGCTTCAGTTGGTATAAACAGCTGATTAATACATATTTAAAAAGAACAGCTTCTGAAGCAACAGATTACAGCTTTGGTATTTGGTGTAGATTCTCAGTGAAGCAGTTACATTACCAAATATATTGAGATATAGAGAAAAACAGAGTTAAAAGAAGCTTACAATGCTAATTTCATTCAAAGGTAATATGATCTTTGTATTTGCATATGTGTATGCATATATATATATATATATATATATAAAAAATACCAAGATATATATATATATAAAATGTTCAATAATAAAGTCTCAAAAAAGTCTATAAGAATAGAGGGTGAAGCCTTAGAAGAGGTTAAAGGATACATTTACCTAGGTCAGACGATAAAGCTAGAAAAAGATCATGGAAATGAAATAAGATGGCACACAATGATTGGTTGGAAAGTATTTGGTATAAATAGAGACATACTGAAAGGCAAATTGCAATTAATGCATAATACCAGCTATGATGTATGGGTGCGCAACCTGGAAACTTACAAAACCACTTGAAAATCAACTCAGAACCACACAGAGGGCAATAGAAAGAGCAATAACTCTTAATGACAGAAAAGATCAACGTGGATCCGAGAGAGGACCAGGGTGAAGGATATCATACAAAAATGGAGATGGGCAGTACTTAGCAAGAAGAACGGGCACCAGATGGAGCAAAAGGCTAATCGATTAGTGCCTATGCGACAGTAAATGCAATAGATTAAGACCAGACACAAGATGGGAAGATGGGATATAAATGTTTGCCAGACATTGCAGAGGCAAGGGCAATCATGCTCTTCATGGAAGGAGATAGGACACGCATTTGCTCAGCAGTGGACTTAAAACGGCTGATGATGATGTATATATAAAGTATTTTGGTTATAATACACTCCATTGAAGAAATCACTTTCCATCCATTGTAGAAATCAAAGACACTTTTATTATATTGGTGCAGACGTCCCCTAATATAACGCGGTTTGTTATAGTGTGGTTTGTCCCCTTCCCCTGCCCCACCTGATGTAACATGGTTTATTATAGCGTGGTTCGCAATATATATGCATATTGTTTAAATCAAAGACAGATTTAGTATAGTGATACAGGCGTCCCCTGATATAGCATGGTTCATATCCCCCAATATAGCGCAGTTATAAAAATTATAATATAATTAATTTGAAACAAAGGAAATGACTTGACATTGAGCTTAATGTCCGGTGAAGACAGCCTGTAAGCGTGTAGATTATAAAACATCATAAGATGTTCCCATCATCAAAAGAAAGGATTTTTATTTGGTTTGCTTATGTCTTGTCTATTGCCATTGTTCAAAGTATGTCTTGTCTATTGCCATTGTTCAAAGTATGTCTTGTCTATTGCCATTGTTCAAAGTATGTCTTGTCTATTGCCAGTGTTCAAAGTATGTCTTGTCTATTGCCAGTGTTCAAAGTATGTCTTGTCTATTGCCAGTGTTCAAGGTAGCAAAACAAATGACACAGGAATCTAGAAAAAGTATGCAGAATTAATTCAAAAATATATTTTGATTGTTCACTAAGACAGTTTTTTTCTTTTTTCTGAATTGTAATCTCAAACACTGAAATATAAAAGCATGTACATTTTTTTTGTTATTGTTGTTTCATATCTGTAAAAGTTTAATATTTTCTATTATAGCCCCAAAGTATATTAACTTGTCACTGTGAATTCTTATGAGAATTATGGTAACCATTAACTTTTGTAAACTATGATGAAAGAGAGGAGGGAACTCCTTAAGCAGGCCATGATTTATGTATTTTGCCCTTACAGTTCATATGCCCTCTTCAAACACCAAAAGATCACATGTTTTATTTGGCCTTAACTATACTTCCCACATGTTTACAAACAGCAGAAATGCTGAACCATGTCTTACAGCTTATCATTTATTCACAGGGGTGGGGAGAGTAGCAAATAATTTTGCAGGCAATTTGAACAGTAATTTGTCTAGGGAGGCAAAGTGCCTCTTGACAAGGTATTTCATAGGTCTGATTCTGTCTAGACATTTCAAACTCTTTTGGGGTCTGTAATGGTACTGATTTACTGCAACTATATTCCACCAAGTTGAACAAATAATGTAAAGACATATCTATTTATTACTTCCCTTGGTTTGTAAAGTGTGTACAAGATAAGGTATCCTTTGATTTATCATATTGTAAAGGAGCCACATAGTCTGTACAAGTTTTCTGTTCATCTTTAAATGATGGCTACAACTACAAGAGTAAAGGTAGCAATCTGAAAGACATAGGCATATGGGAACTCTTTGGTTGGGGGGCAGAAAGAGGGCTTGATTTGCCCAAACTTTTACACACATAAAATACAAGTACTGATTTCCAATAAAATATCTTTTTATGAATCGATAATACACAGCTAGTACAAATCAAACAACAGGCAACTTCATTTTCTGCCATTGCAGCAAAAATATCTATTACTTTGTCAACGTTTTAGCCAACAGACATGTTGGCATACTTTCGTTCAATATTTAGTAATGCCACACAGTATAGTTGTGTTTGACTCATTGTATTCCTCAGATATGTCTTCATTTGTCTGAGGCCGTTGAAGGAGCGCTCTCCAGAACACAATGTCGCAGGAATAGTTCTTGTAAAGAGTTTCAACAACACAGGCTGCAATTTTGTTGTGAACCCGATAGGTGCATATGGTCCGTTACAAACATTGTGTAGATTGCCTTTTCCGACTTTAGGAGATCCAGATCAACACCATAATGTGATGTAACAAGTTGGTAGTGCTCATCTGACGCATTATGATTGAAGATAACATAGCCAAGTGCGCAATGTATGTCTTGGTCATTACCTTAAAATCGTGATTCCATTTCCACAACTAATCCAGACTGGAATATTTAATTAAGTGGCACTTCCATTGTGGATTCACCAACCAGGGCTTGCCATCGATGAAACATCTTTTTTCTCCAGGGAATTCTTGCTTCCTTGAATGAGAATCATGTGCCTAGGATGATTTCTTTGATAGTTTGGCCTAACTTTTCAATGTATTTCCAAATGTTTTCCTCATTTCTGCAGTTAGCAAGAGTTCCCATGGTTGCTGCAGCTGTTCTTCTAGCTGTTATAACATCTACAGTCTTTCCTTGGGGGTATTTGCTGAGGCTGTTTGTTTTTGAGAGTATTATTTTCAGAACAACCAATCCAATTAGGATTTCAAAATCAGATATGGCATTCAATAATTTGTATATGTTTTGGGGTCATTTGCCAAATCAACCAATGCTTTATGATATGAGGTAATTGCACTATCACAGCATTTACTGGTTCATATCTACAAAACCACCTTGTTACACTTTGAGATTGAATTGTCTGTGAGAGTTCTTTGTTGACCATAATGCTTTCAAAGAGTGCGGGCCATTTGGGACTGGTCTCTAGAAAGTTGTAGAGGCTCTGAATAGTTCCTAAAGTATTGCGGAGTGGTTCAGTAGCTGTCATTGTATCTTTGATAGCAAGGTTTAAGAGGTCTCCATAGAAATGGACATTATTCTTGTTGCCTCTATGAACACCATTCATATTTGCTGCACCATCAAAACATTCTCCAATAATATTGTCAAGTTTCGGCTCCAGTTTCTTGAGTATGTTTTTGTCTAACTCACAGAGAAAACTTCCTTTAGTAGAAGGCGTTGCATAAAATCCTATGAAAGACTCTCTTCTGGTTTCTCATTCAGTGATGAATCTGAGGCAGATTGCCACTCGCTCAATCCTGCCTATGTCTGATATTTCATCAACGATAATGGAATATCCAGAAGACTTTTTCACCTCATTCACTATGCTGCCTAAAACAACCTCAGCCATGTATCAAGCATTTGGTTTTGGACAATAGGTGAGGTCTACTGCATGTGTGCATCCAGCTGACGTTTCAGTTGTTCTACTAGCCAGGGAATATCCTTGGACTGAACATGTAGAAGTCCCAAAACTTTACCACGGTTAATATCGGAAACTTTATCTAAGTTACTGCAGACATCTTCATGGCATCGTTGAGCTGAGTTTCGATAATAATTTTCAAGTATTCTTGGTTCCACGCCACTTGCTGCTTGTGGACAGTATTTTGTTGACCATCGATTGTTTGTGCTTTGCGTTCACTTGATAGTCTATCCACTTCATCATGGCCTGCTGATGACAAGCACTTTCGCATGCTTTAAATGTAAAAGTGTTACTATACATAAACACCTTAAAAGGCTAACACGAAGCTTGACATTTGTCAATGTTGTCATAGGTAAGCCAAGGATAAAGATTAAAGCATTCACTCTTGAAATCTCTCAAAGTAGATTCCTTACCAACTTTCTTTGGTTTATATTGTGTCAAAATTGGCTGATTTGGTCCAGTCTCAGTGATATTGATCTGCGGAGCCAGTGGCGATTCATGGGCCATATTCACTTCATCGTCATTTTTGTCACTTGAAATATTTCCAGATTCAGTGGAGCCAGGCTCAGTAGAGACTCATTTTTTTTTGCGATATCCTGATCGGCACTGTCAAAAAGCTGTTCTTGGCGATAATTTGGGAAGTTGTGTGTATTATAGATATATCACCTTTATCATTATCATTGCCTTCTTCTTTATATGAAATATTTGGCACTGAATCTGTTTCGAAAAATGCACTGAGTGTTTGTTGTGAATTCTTTTGGCATTGGTGTAAAAGATTTACCGGTATGAACAGTCCGATTCAGTTTCTTTTGTAATCAGAGTATATTTACTTGCCTCATTCTGCATCTTACACACACGATTAAATATCAACTACTAAGTAGGTTACTAAAATACCTAAATTCAAATAAAATAATATTAAACGATAATAGCATCTTTTTGTGTGTAACTTTTAATGAAGATTTTAGGAATTTAAAATAATTATTTACTTAAAATCAACAACAATTTAT
>VCCN01000724.1:14525385-14535559 GCA_006491835.1 Architeuthis dux | reverse complement strand
GACCAGACTCAAAACTGATTTGGAAAATAAATCATTTCCCTGCTGGGAATCCAAATTAATTAGCAGATGGTATTAAATTATTGCTTAAAATTGATATATATTGGTATTTATCCATTATACCATCAATTAATACCAATTCACATAAGCCTTCATATGAGAAACAGACTCATACCATGATATTGCCTCCACCAAACTTTACAGTTGGTTTTAAAATAATTTTTAATAGTTTATTGAATTTTTTTTTCTCTTTTTTTCCTAATCTCCAGGACAGATTAAAATATTAACAATTATTCTGAAATATAAAAAAAGAAATATGGGCTATATAGTAATAGGAAAAATAAACATATTATTTATTTTTTATTTTTTTATGTAATGTATGATTTTACTACTTGGAGTTAAAAATACTCTGTCATGTAATCCTAAGGGTCTAGGTTATTATCTCAGATCTGCATTACAGATTAAGCATCTTCATTTTGTGTTTTGAGATTGGCATTGTTAGATGTCAAAGAAAAAACACAAAAGTCCTATATAAATGTTTCAACAGATAAAAAGGTTCTAACAGTTATTCTAATGCTTCCAAGCGCATTGTTACAAAGAAATCTTCAGATGGAACAAGTGGTAGTGCTTCTTTTAGAGGAGCTTGCAAATTTAGGATAGAAGTTCTAAATCAACTCTATCACTGCTTGATAATCCAGTTACACAAGCGGATTGACCCAGATGAGCAGATTACAAAAAGGTTCAAGTTCCTCTCAGAATTGGTGAACAATTCTGAAATCAATGAGGACAGTATTAAACTTATAATATCATATTACAAAGAGGATATTGACCACAAATTAGTAAACGAGTGTTATCAGTTCAAAGAATATTTGCATTTTAGGAAATCCCAGAACACAGAAGAAAACACGACATCTAAAATGCAATGCACAGAAGTTCCTCAGCTTATGTGTGAGCAACACCTAATGGAAGTGTTCCCCAATATCACTATTGCGCTTAAGCTGTACTCGACAATGTCTATCATGAGCTGTGAAACAGAAAGAAATTTTTAAAAGCTATCCTCTATAAAGAATAAATTTCAGTCTACCATGACTGAAGAGTGTTTAAATTCTTTATGCATATTTCCTCTGGAAAATGACATTGCAAGGAAGCTCTCATATGACAAAACTGTATGTGGATATGTTGCTAGAAAAAACAGAAAAAAAGAGTATTTTTTAAAAATGTGCTTCATGTAGTATGTATTCTCATAGGTGTCTAAAATATAAGATTATACTGACTGCAGTCTTTGCTATGTTTTATCTCACCATTCCATTTTCCTAACTCTTGAGGAGTTTTGACACCATACTATACCTAATAAAATGAGAACAATTCACTTTTTTTACAAATGTTAACAACTACATTACCTCAAAACATATAACATTTTGTGATTCTGTCATTCTGGTCTACATACACCAAAAATTGCTTTCAAAGCAAAAAATAAATAGATAGCCATGGATTTGCTCAAACCCCATTGAAGAAGATAACAGTGGTTACCCAGACTTTGTTGTTGGTGGGAAGGTGCTCACTGCATGGTCCCATTTTCAAGGACTCCATTCCATCACCCTCGCTCTCAACACCTTGAGCCTCAGGGTCCTTATAAGGGCAGCAAGGCCATGCAAACCTTGCTGGGTGTTGCCCTATTGTCACTGGTTGCAAAGGGGTGCCCATAACAGTCCAAGCTTCAGGGACCCCAAAATATAGGTTTGCCACTGTCTGGCAGTATACCAGTTTGGCCATTCAACCATCAAATGATATGTTCCTACCCAGGGAATTGAACCGGGACATCCTGGGTGAATGCCAAGGCTTTTAAATCTTGACCAAATAGATAGATGGCTTTATGATTCAGCCTCGGTTGGGCAGTGGTAATAATTATCTTCCTGTATCAGTAGTCAATGTTAAAAACCAGGCAAAGGCCGGAATTTGGGTGTCAAATATAATGACAGCTACATATTGGTTCAGGAAATGGCTACTAAACATTCTTCTAAAACTGGCTTTGTATTAGATTTGGTTGAATATGAATACCAATATATTTTATGCTGTTTTCATGAATCATTATGATCAGAATTTATATCAAGTAAATGGAAAAGAAAACTAAAGAAATGACAGAGCAAAGTTTGCTAACTTTATTATTTATCTATAGTATATATAATTTATATACTAATATATATTTATATATAAACATCTATATTAAGTTATTCATTATATAAATACCAGTTAATCACTGTTAAAAAATTCACTGATATATTTGAATTTCTATGAGATGATTTTTTTTACTAGAAAATAAACTATTGAACTCGTTTCAGTGGAAGAGTCCATTGTTTCAAATTGTGGGTAGGAGATATTTTTATCAACAAAATTGTGGAAGAGTCCATTGGTACTGACATAAAAACAGAAAAAATCAGATTTCATGCATGATATCAACTTCGATTTGCTTAAATTAAGTCTAGCACAATGTTGTATGTTCAGGGGCCTAGCTGGAGATTTGGGGTCTCGGGGGGCTTGGCTCCTTGAAGGTCCCCCCTTCCAACATTTAGTGCAGTGGTTCCCAACCTCGGGTCCACAAAGGTATTACTGGGAGGCCGTGGGCAGACCTTTCAAAAGCCTAGGTTCCATATGAAAATTCATTTAAATAAATAGTGTCCTTGGTAATGAAAAGGTTGGAAACCACTGATTGTGTAAGAGATTTGATGAAACCTGCTATGCTTATGAGGCTGGTAGCAAATATAAAACAATAATCATTAATGGCAGTGACATAGCTAGAGATTTGAGGGTCTGGGTGGTGGGGGCTTGGCTCCTTGAGGGGCCCTTCCAACATTTAGTGAGATCTGTGATTGTATAATGTTAGTAGAAATGTAGCAGGTGAACTACAATTCATAAAGCTTTTGGGGGCCACCAACCATTTAAATCATCGTCCACCCCCTTCCTCATCTATGCCCCTGTGTATGCCCATAGCACCCAGTGATAATCATACACAACAAGTCTTTTATTCTTTTATCAGTGTTTCATTAGTTAATTAAATGTAATAATCCCAGAAACCGCTAATATGCAATCTCAATCTGTAATGGTACCACAATTTTCAACAATGTGCATGTGCAAGCTGTAGAAAAGAATGTTGCCCAGATCAAGTGATTAGATCTGATGCAGTAATTATAACAATAAATGTATCTAATGCAAACATTAAGGCTTTGTAATAGTCTGTCTATTGAGTGCAGTGATGGAAATGGGTATTTGGGAACTAGGTATATGGTAAGGCTGGGTTTTGGGAACCAGGTATATGGTAATGTCTCCATTAGTAGACATCTAGTTCCATTGGTGCTGCCTGTACACGTGATACATACATACATAAATACATAGCCAGCCAGCCAGGCAGACCAACTTGAAAACTGAAAGAAACCTATGTTGACAGTTTTGGTTGACAGTTTCTAAAGAAACTCGATCTCCTGATGTAGACTTTTGTAGACTGATGACAAACACATGAGCTACTGCTACAGACATGAAATGTATCAGGATATTGTTAACAAGTATTGTTAATCAGTTAGAGGGGTGGGGTAAAGCGGATAACAAAGCAGTGAAAGTCATTAGACAGATGACCTAATTTTTTAAAAAACATCCACGGAAATCATAGATCACTTTGACAAGCAAATTATGAATGGATTGAAAAAAAACATACAATGGGTTAAAATTACAAAATATTCATTAATTTAATATTTGATATTTGTTAACGTATTTACTTGATTACAGTGCGACCACGAATATAATGTGATCCCCACTTTTTGTAGCTAAAAGTCAGTAATATTATTTTATCTTCTCATTTTAAAAACACATAAAACACAACAGCTAAAATACAAACACTAAAAATGGCATGGTTCCTGCTTTTGCTCAGCAACTTTTGGTTTGAATTTACCTAAAGATCCAACTTCTGTATATTTGTTGGTTTGTTACCATAATACAGAAAGAATGTTACCCGTCATTTTTGACAGGTCCTATGGTAGTATATATATATACTATATGTGTGTATATATACAAAAAAAGAGATTAAGTAAATAGCAGAAATAAATTTGAAATATTTTAAAATAGAAGATATTTGCATTTGAGCCTACTAGTCTTGCTTCAAATACAAGAGAGCTTACACCTATATACATTTATTTGTATGAATAAATTTACCAGCACATAAACAATACATACAAACAAAAAAATATATATGGTCTTCTAATCACATGTATGGTTACTCAATTATACAGATGTATCTGAATTAGTTGGGCTGAATGGGTTATTTTATGCACTATATTCTATCTCTACCCCCCTCTCTCTCTACCCCTCTCTCGCTACCCCTCTCTCTCTACCCCCCTATCTCTCTCTACCCCTCTCTCTCATTCAATACAATCTGCATAATATAGATTTTCCAAAAAGGTAAGTAATATTTTGAACTTTTGTGAAACACTAACCGATCATGAACTGGAAGAAAGATTGATTTTGTTAATTAGTTTTCTTTTTGTTTTACTTCTTCCTTCCTCTCTTCCCCCTTCTCTTTCTTTTCTTCTCTCTTCTTCACCTTTCAATTATCTATGAAATATAATGTCTTACGTCTTCAATTTTGTCCTTTTTCTTATATTTCTCATTCTTTCTTGAGGCCCATTCAGCATATCTTCAATTAATTATCTTTCCCTTTACTTTCTTGTGTTCCTCATTTTTAATCTTTTTTTAATTCATTTTCTCTACTTTTTAAAATGTTTTTATCTCTCTTCTATTTTTATTTCTGCCTACCTTTCACCTACTCTCTCTCTCCTTTCTCTCTCCACACTTTCTTCTTCCCTTCCCTCTTTTCTATCTTTATTTCCATCCACCCAAATCTTACTGTCATCATAAAAATGCAAACATCTCTGATACTTAAGGCCGGAAACACAAGATTCCACTTCACAAATTCAGTGAAACACAAATAAGGCCAAAAACTGACAAATATCCTAATATCTTGAAAGTAACAGAAAAAAAAATACCAATAGATATTAAAACTTATGTAAATCATAGTATTTCGTTTTACTCAATTAATTCCATCACAATGAATGCTTACAACTATTTATAGATATTTAGGCTTATATACTTTACATATACATAACTTATGTGGCAAAAACATTTCCGATATTTATATACACATATATAGTGATAGAAACCAAAGCCAAAAAACATTATGATCATCTGCCTAATAAGGTTTTGGTCCTCCTTGTGCCCACAAAACAGCTTGTACCTAATCAAGAATAGACTTTACAAGACCTCTAAAGGTTTCCTTTGGGATCTGATTCCAGGATGTTAACAGCAGCTCCTTTAAATGTTGCAAGTTACAAGGTGGTGGTTCTGCAGAGTTAATTTACTGGTCCAACACATTTTATAAGAACTCAATGGAATTGAAATCTGAGGAGTTTGGTGACCAGGGCAACTCAGTGAAATCTTCCTCATCCTCCTGAAACGATTCCTTTACAACTGATGCAATGTGGCAAAGTGCATTGTCCTGCTGAAAGATGCTATCATAGAAGACAATTTTCGTGAAGCATCTTCCATATGAATGATAGGTCTCAGTATTTTCCACAGAATCTTGCCCAAACCATTACACAACCTTCACCGGCTTGTTTTCCTATTGGTGCCAACGCTTACACATTTTATTCAGAAGCAGAATATGTGAAGCAGGTGACTTTCTTTCATTGATACAAGGTCCAGTTCAAACATTCAAATGCCCATTGAAGATGCTTTTGGTTATGGACATTGGTTAGTATGGGTACTCTGACTCACCTGTGGCTACAATACAAGGCCTCAAATGCAATAAGGATCGATTTATGGTGTGTTGTGATGCAGTCCTTCCTTCACCTTGATTAATGCTATCTGCAATTTGTGCCTCTGGAGCTCTTCTGGCAGGAAAGCATCTATTCACTTCTTGCATCAGTCTTAGCCTTGTCCAATGCCTTGTCGACAATACTGATTTTTCCCTCCTCAAACCACTGCTGATAGGTACTCAGCTTACCTGCTTATATTTCTCTGACTCTGACATGCGCTACTGTTATGAGACAACAGCTGTCATTCTGGCCATATGGCACTGGTCTTTGGCTCATCAGTGAATGTAGTCCTGCTAATATATTGCACAGAAATATTGTCTGCACACACGTATACACACACAGGCACATTTTTATTATTATGGTCCAGTTTCTGTGTAGTAAGATTTTTATTATCACAATACCATTAAAATACTATTAAAATAAAGAAATTTTCAGTATTTGCAACTTACTAATAATTCTTCTTCCTCAGAATTCCAGTTCTGAAAAGCTTTTTCCGTAGGCATCTTGAGATTGTTTCCAACTGTGATTGGCACAACTTTGGCACAACTTTCACCCAATTTCTTCTTCTTCTTCTTCTTCTTCTTCTTCTTCTTCTTCTTCTTCTTCTTCTTCTTCTTCTTCTTCTTCTTCTTCTTCTTCTTCTTCTTAGAATTATTCATGTATTTGCATGTTCATTGCTGTTGACTGAGTAACATCAAATTGAAGATGATGATGATGATGATGATGATTAAAAAGTAGTATGAATAATGATCATGTGAGTCCTTTAATTCTCATTTATTATTATCATTGTGAATAAACCAACATTCTTTACTATAAATAATTGCATGGAGATTTATGTACAAGTTTTGTCTATTTCTCATTTTATTAGAAACCGTCAACCAAAACTGTCATGCTGCCAAAAGACATTGATCACATGACGGTTTCTATTTAGTGACTAACCAGACCTGTATCTCCTAATGTTCGACTCCATGTGTGATATTAAAATTCAGGTTCTTAACCAGAAATTCTAGTTGAGACGATTGTGGCTCTTGAATATTTATTTTATGAATTTAATGGATCATTGTTAATCCTTCCTTGAAATTTGTAACTTCTTCTTCGACATCTATTTAAAAATATACTTGATTAAGTTCAAAAATTGTTTCAATTCAAAGAAGCCTGACCAACTCAGCTAGTTACCTTATATTACAGAGAATAACAAGACAGGAGCACAACATGAAGTAAATTTACTTTCCTGATTTTGTGCAGCATCTTCAAATACTCTTTTATCAAAGAGTAGTAGCAATCCTTCTATCTTTTAAGATCATTTGCTGCATTCATGATTGTGAAAATAGCAGACAGCAATTTCTTCCTCATTTGGAATAATCAGCCAGAGAAACTGCTAAGACAATTTTATCTTTAGATCATCTGCAATCACTCTCGGAGTCCATCCCTCTTGTTATTGGCACATGAAAAAAAAACCAGTCCATCCACTTAACCAAGTTATTTAAAATGGTGTCAGTATAAATATCTATCTATGTCTTCATCAATTTAGATTTGTGTTAGTTTATATGTATATACATCTATACACACATGCATCAATTGTGCGTACACAAATGCACACATATATATTTGCATCTATCAGTTTATTTATTTGTCTAAATCTCCCTCTGTTTATCTCAAGCAGGACAATATTAGGTTAGTAAGGTCACCCTCTGTTTGAGTTTCTTTTCTGTGGTAATTGCTTTTTATTATGACTGTTGAGCTGTGATATTATTTTTGAGTATGAAAATTCATAATCAAACATTTGGTGTCTGAGATATTTTTTAAGATTGGATTTAAAAATGTTATAGCATATGATAGCATATTCCAGATAGGAGCTGATCTGCTTGAACAAAAGTGTTTTCTGACCCTGATGGCTGTTTTTATATGTAGTTTCTGGCCGTGACCTCTGGTTGCACTGATCAGGGATGGCTGTAGCATGGTTTTCTCTGGACAGATGCTGAACTTACAATCTTGGTCAATAGTGTGTAGAACTGAGGTTATCCTATATATTTCTAGTAGATCAGTGTGCGTTCTTCTGTAGGATAGTCTCTCCAGATCAAGCTCATTTAGCCTTTTTGAATATGACAGGTGGTCGATGCTGGGATCATCTTTTAGGCTCTTCTTTATACTCTCTCTATAGTGTCTATGTTGAATTTATGTTAGGGTGACCAAATGCAGGAGCTGAATTACAAATGTGGCCCGACGAACCCCATAGAAATCAACAAAATTAACTTTCAACCTAGAACTATGTGCTGTGGGTGAATTGAGACCTGCTGATTTTGAATATGACTTTCATTTTTCTCTGTGATGCATAGTTATCAACTTGTAAGAGTACAAACACGCATAGACAACTACTTTATTATATACTAGCCGGGGTACCTAGTGTTGCTCGGGAAAAAAACACTCTAAATCTAACAACACAGGAAAGCAAATGATATAGAGCGCACCCCCCCTCACCGGTTGGGCCAGCACACACTCCCCGGGCAGACCAGCATGCAACCCCGGGCAGG
Organism: Architeuthis dux; assembly: GCA_006491835.1. Classification (NCBI taxonomy): domain Eukaryota; kingdom Metazoa; phylum Mollusca; class Cephalopoda; order Oegopsida; family Architeuthidae; genus Architeuthis; species Architeuthis dux. The sequence continues at coordinate 14,527,173 of VCCN01000724.1, read as the reverse complement.
CTGGCCTCCTAAAACCTTAAAAATTATTTTTTCTCAAAACTGAGAAATCATTTGATCACTTTTGGCAGTAGTAGCCCGCATGTCAGAGCGAACTATCAGATTTAAATTGTGCCCATGTTTTATTGTTGCATTTGGGTTTGGATTAGTATTAGAGGGAGAGTTAGGTTAAACATTTTTTATTGCAGGTTAGGGTGTGATTCCTTAAAAAATACTGCAAAACGACATAAGCACTGAAATAAAGAGAAATTTACGTCCAGTAAGGGTGCAGTTTAGCATTAAAGCTACATTGTAAATAGAACCCCCTCTTATAAAATCTTTAAATATTTCTGTTCTCAAAACTGACAAATTTCTAAAAGATTTAAAGGTCTGCTTAAATCAAAAGTACATGAAATTAAAAGGAAAAAAAGGAAAATGTTCCCTCTCAGGTTTTGAACATGGTCCGCCAATTGTATTTACCTCATTTCTAACAGTGGTTTATTTTGATTCACTAGTGATAAAATTAGTTATTTTTTATGTGAGCGCGAATGCAGATCCCATAGAAATCGACAATATTTTTTTAGTAAACTTCAACCTACAGATGTGTGCTGTCAGTAAATTGTGACCTGCTGATTTCTGATATGCCTTAGTTTTTCCTCTTTGATGCATAGTTCTCAAATTTTTAGAGCACCAACACAAACACATACTTTAGTACTTTATATAAAATAGGTTCTGTAAAAATTACATTAGCACTGAGAGAATTAAATTCAGATTCACAGTTTTCCTGTGGTGAATGGAAACGGAGGGTCCAGTTTTGCATTATAACTACATTGTAAATAGAACCCGTTTGCGAACCTGATAAAGATTTTATTATCAAAACTGACAAATTTCTGGGAGGTTTGAAGGTCAAATAGTTTCAAAGCATGTCAAATTGAAAGGAAAAACAACAAAACTTTCCCGTCAGAGTTCGAACTTGGTCTGCCAATTACATTTTTCATGTCTCTAACCACTCAGCTATTGACCATGACTTTTTCTTATGAATTAGTGCCCAAAAAGAAATTTTTAAAAAGCATTGATGCTCCCCCTCCCACAAACATATGTATAGGCTCAAATAAATGAAGATCCTTCTCCAGATGATGCTAATTCAAAATATATATATAGTGTTATTTTATGGGTCTAATATTTTGTGAGAAAATCCCAGATGAAAAATTAAAAAAACAAACATTTTTAGACAGACTTTTTTCTGTAAGCTCGAATGTAAACCCCAAAGAAAGAGACCTGCTGATTTTGAACATGCCTTTGTTTCCTCTCTGTGATGTGTAATCCTCAACATCTTAGAGTACAAACAGATTGATACTTTATAATATACATAGGTACTGTCAAAATTAAATTGAGACAAAGAGAAATCTACATTCGCAGTTTTCCTAATACGAATGGAAAGTGAGGGTCCAGTTTAGCATTATAACTACATTGTAAATAGAACGCCCTCTCAAACATGAAAACATTTTTTTTATCAAAACTGAGAAATTTCCATGGGAAATTTTGAAAGAAAATAAAATTGAAAGGAAAAAAAGAACTTTCTCCATCAGAGTTTGAACTTGGTTGGCCAATTACATTTTCCGTGCCTCTAACCACTCGGCTATTGAACGACCATGACTTTGATGCCTACATATTAGTACCCCAAAAAAATTTTTTCAAAAGTATTGATGCCCCTCTCATGAGTGTAAGTTCAAATAAATGGTGAAAAAACATCCCTCGGATGATGCTGATTCAAATATATATATGATTTTTGGGAAATGACAATGTGGAGAC